>JAMKPZ010001875.1:0-19232 GCA_024699675.1 Amphibolis antarctica
AGGTGGGTGCTACTGCGCTAGTTTGAAGGAGAGGGGGAAGGAGCGCACCTTGTCGTCTCCTTTCCCTGTACAAACCAGTTGGACGCCACATCCATTTCCGAAGTTCCTCCCTGTAGGATTGGCACTGGCGAGGGAGGTCGGTGAAGAGTTGGGTCCCCGGTGCACATCGGAGATTCTCTGAACAATTGCAGCAGGCCATCTTCTAGCTCTTGATCTGGTTGTGGGTTGTCCTCCCAAGGCTCCATTCGTCTGGACAGATAGTCATAACCATTTGGGTTCTGGAATTCTGGAGGTGAGGCGGTAGCCGGTTCCAGTGTCGGGTGGGGTGTCCCGGATGACGCCACAGCTGCTACAGATTGTCCTAGGTAGTAGTAGTTTTCTGCCAGTATGACGATGACCTCCCCTTTCCATAGGAACTTAAGCATCCTATGAAGGGTGGAAGGCACGATGGAATTTTGGTGGAGAAATGGGTAGCCCAAGATAAGATTGAAGCTTGGGGGAATGTCTACCACGTGCATAGGAACTTTGAAGGTGGCTAGTCCGATGACGAGGGGGAGGACGACTTCACCTTTGGCTTCGTGTAGAGTGCCGTCGAACCCTCTCATCACCTAGTCGGTGGGGAGCAAGTCTTGCTCTTTGATTCCCAGCTTGTGCAGAACTTGTAGCGGGCACAAGTTTAGCCCGGATCCATCGTCGATCATAACCATGGGGATACAGAGGTCCTTGTATTGCACTCGAATGTACAAGGACAGGTTGTGGTCGGTCTCGGCCAGTGAGAGGTCTAGATCTGAGAAGTAGACGAACGAGGGGACCGTTACCGTGGCCACCATTCCTTCTATGGCTCCGGGAGCGAGACCTTGGTCCACTTTGGCTATTTGTAGCACTTTGAGGAGAGTTTCTCAGTGCTCAGTAGAGGATCGGAGCAAATCCCATAGGGAGATGTCAACCCGTATCCCTTGCAGCTCGATTGAGAGGTCCGGGAGTGGCTACAACTGGGTGGCCGGAGCTGAGGAGGCGGCTGCCGGCCCTGCTGAAGCGGCAGCCGGTGGTCGATTACCAGTTGAAGTTCGTCCTGTTATTCCTGGGATAGAGACCCCTCCTGGGCGTGATTGTGGCTGATACACTTGGCCAGACCTGGTTATAGCCGTGCATGTGGATGGCTGTTCTATCCCCTTGCCTTTATGTTGTTCAGGAGTGAGCGTGGCCAACGAGGAGGGCCTGGTGAGCTGTTGCTTTGTCAGGTGTGTTCGAAGTGGCGCCAGCGTTGCAGCCGCTGGAGAGGCCGCGTCGGCTGGAGTGCCCTGACTGGGGCAGCAGGTGAGTAAAGAATTACCTTGGGCTGAGCCCATGTGGTCATCCCGGTGGCCGGCTCCCTTGACGCGGCAACCGTGGGCACCACTCGAACGAAGAATTTTCCTATGGGTGGGGATGACGCCTATAGTGGCGTAGGCTTTGAAGACTTCCTCCTTCTTCAGTGGCCGCTGATGGTGAGGATAGAGTTCTGGAATTGTTGATAGTACGACTAGAGTTATTCAAGCATCGGCGGGTGGTTAGCCAGACGGATGAGGTTGACAGGGTTCAGCCAGTGAGTTCCTGCATCCAGTGGCTGTACCGGAGGGAGGGATCTTCTTATCCCTTGTCCGTGCCTGGTCGGATAGGCGGAAACTAGCTGCGTAGGCCGGAACCCTTCGAGCGGGTGCCTCTTTCGGGCAACTAGGAAGATAGCACTGACCTGGGAGTTTCCCGCATGATTTGGGAAGGTATGTTGGCCCGACTCTAGGGATACGGGAGGTTGTTGAAGCCCAATGGTGCCCAAGTTGATAAGCCTCTGAATAGCTTGTCTTAACGTCCGGCAATGATCCGTGGCGTGGCCGGCGGACCTACGGTACTCGCAATACTGCTGCGAATTGTACCAGGCAGGAAGAGCAGCTGGAGGTGGCTTGATAGGGGGGAGCATGAGCAGTGCCTAGGCCTGGCGGAATACCTGGCTTAGTGGTTCAGAAAGCGGGGTGTATTCTGTAATGCGTGGCTGCTGCAGCTGCGGGGGTGGCTGGCGTGGTCCGCGCTGTTGTTGATCGGGGCGTTGTTGGTTAACGCCTGGGCGATCTCCTCCTTGTCCCTGGTTTCTTTGTCGAGAGGTTGTTGGGGACGTTTCCTGCCACTGTTGGTGAGCCGGTGGCTCGGATGTGGTTGACGGGTGTGGAGCCTTGGGCTTCCAAGGTTGTTGATTTGGGGCCGCTCGGGTGGTGTAGACCGGCTGTTGAACTGGAGTGATTGCCGGCAGATGGTATTCTTGGGCCAGGGCGTACACCTGTTGTGGTTGGTATGGTGGTGGTGCTACCGCCACAACGGTTATGGGAGATGGACGGCCATTGTCATTCCTTCGGGGGCCGCGGTTGTTCCCCATGTTATCGCTCAGTGCCGGTGGTCGGGGACGTGCATTTCCTCCGGGGCCGGCTCCAAATGGGAGAGCCAAAAACCTCCCTGACTTCAAGAATCCTTCCAGGCGGCTACCAGCTTTGATTAACTGGGAGAAGGTTGAGTACGACTGAATGCATAAAAGGGCCGCTAGTGATGGTTGAGCAGCTTGCACAATTATGTCTAGAGAGTCTTCTTCCATAGGTTTCTCCCGGATTTGGGATGCTAGGGCCTGCCATCTGCCGACATAGCCACTGAATGGCTCATTCTCACGTTGACGAAGGCAACGGAGATCTTCCAACTTTGGTGCTAGGTCCAAGTTATACGCATACTGTTCCTGGAACATGTACGCTACCTGTTCCCAGGTGTAGATCTTTGTTAAGTCTAAGGACATGTACCAGGAAACTGCAGGTCCTTGGAGAGATTTCTAGAATAGCCGAACGAGGAGCTTCTCCTCGTGTTGTAGCGCTGCCATGTCTCCACAGAAAGCTCGGAGGTGCGCGCGAGGATCTCTGTGCCCGTTGTATTTGACCAGTTCAGGCATTTTGAAATTGGGAGGGAGCATCGCTTCGGGATAGAAACAGAGATTTTGGAAGGTACAGGAAGGTCCAGGCAGGCTGGATTTTATGCTTCGGAAAGATGCTTCCAGTTCAGTTGTCCTTTGCAATAGCTGCCCTTACAGGTCGGGCGCCGAGATGGCAGTCGTGGCGGCTGTCGGTTGGAGCCGTGGCGGCTGTCGGTTGGAGCCGTGGCTGGCCGAATTGGTCAGCGATGGGAGTAGTGACGACGTCGTATTCTTTGGAGTGTGGCCTCTCCAGGACACGGATGGTTGGCCTGGGCGGGATTATGGAACCAATCCCTTGTTGTTGATAGCACGCCAACTGATGAGCCAGGAGGGTCTACTCGAAATGTCCCGGTTGAGGTGGTAGGAAGGCGTTGGCCTCTCCTATGCCCTCGGTGTTCGAGAGGGGTTGGTAGCACGGGCTGGTGCTCCGCGTGGGAGCCGGCCTATTACCTTCAGCTTCAGTAGCTGGAGAAGCCGGCAGCGCAGGATGCACTGTGGCATTGTTGAATGCTATAGCAGTGGACAGATTAGGCACCCTTGGTTGGTCCGAGGTTCCGGTAGGAACAATGACGGGCCTGGTGAAGTTCGTCCAGGTGATGACAGGCGGTGGTGGGCCAAAGACCACAAACAGCGGCACAGAAGTTGCCGCGGTGACGGAAGGGGATGATCCGAAAGTCGTAGCGGAACCGGTGGCCATGGCTCTTGCTTGTGAGCAAGTCAGGACAGGGGTAGCCAGCGGGGTCCGGAACCTGTAGGGCAGAGGTCCGTAAAGAGACGGTGCCCGGAGAACTGCAGAGGTCCGTAAAGATCTGTTGGGATACCAAAGAAGGGTGATACAGTTCAATGCATTTGAAAGCAGCTTCGCTTAGCAAATGTGACAAATGTGTTAAAAAAATCCTAACGGAAAAATAAAAGACAGACGAAAAAAAAGAGCCGTACGAGTGAGAGTTTGAGCTACTTAATCTATAAAATGTAGCGAGTGTCCCCAGCGGAGTTGCCAAAAATTTGTACCCTCTCTTTCATCCGGCTATCACCCGAAAGCCCATGGGTTTCCACCAGCCCCGCCGGTAGATGGACCGAGGTACAGAGAATTGAAAGGTGTTTGTGTGAGCGCATCACCACGTCCAGTTGATGGCTCGTTGAACGGAGTCACCACCTTATTTTTGGGAGAAAACAAGGAAAACCGGATGGGAAAGTGTCCTTCCACCATCGAAGCGATAAAACCACGGGAATCACGTAAAGTCGTGTAACATGAGAGAACTGGATACGGGGCTCAGGCTACTGTTGGGGAAGGTGTTAGGCACCCCCAGACAACCTGGGCATTCCCGGCCTCTCTCTAGCTCTAAAACGAAAAACATGATAGTCAATCTGGTCACGTACGGCCTCACCTTGGAAGACTTTCCAGGGTGTTTAGAGGGATAACCATATCCCTTCCGATGAAAATAAGCAAGAATCAAGTAAACAAATGGGAATTGAACAAAACGGGGATGCATATTTGATCCAGTGGTGAATACGGGAGAAAAAGATGGGTTTTCGGGGAGCGTAGCCGGTTGACCGGCGGCTGGTCGGCTGCCTTCCCAACCCATTTGCGTAGCCATGGGGTTTTGGGGAAACGGGGGCCGATTCCTTGAACCGGCCAGCCGGCGGCTTGCCGGCTATTTCCACCTTTCCAAACACACCCATGGGGATTTTTGGGAAATGGGGGCTGGTTCCTTGAACCGGCCAACCGGCGGCTTGCCGGTTGTTTCCCCCCTCCATGTGCACCCATGGGGTTTTGGGGAAACAAGGGCCGGTTCCTTGAACCGGCCAGCCAGCGGCAAGCCGGCTGTTGCCCCCTTCCATGCGCACCCATGGGGGTTTTGGGAAACGGGGGCCGGTTCCTTGAATCGGCCAGCCGACGGCTTGCTGGCTGTTTCCCCCCTCCATGTGCACCCATGGGGTTTTGGGAAACGAGGGCCGGTTCCTTGAACCGGCCAGCCAGTGGCTTGCCGGCTGTTTCCCCCCTCCATGCGCACCCATGGAGGGTTTTGGGGAAACGGGGGCCGGTTCCTTGAACCGGCCTGCCGACGGCTTGTCGGCTGTTTCCCCACCCCTTTTTCTCTTGACATCTATAAAAGCATGGGATTTAACGGAGGACTTATATTTTTTCGGGGTATCAAAAGGGTGGGCTTATGCCTCCCGAAAAAAAACGTACGAGGATCGTCGAGTTGTACATTTTCGTACAACCGAATGGCCGTCGCCGACATCCTTGCCGGTGGCGTCATCCCGAGAACTTTTTTGGGGCATCGGGAGAGTAGACTTATGTCTCCCGAAAAAACATACGAGGACCGTCGGGTTGTACGTGTTCGTACAGCCGAACAGCCGCCACCGGCATCCTTGCCGGTGCCGTCATCCCAAAAACTTTTCCAGGGCATTGGGAGAGTAGACTTACGTGTTTGTACACCCGAACGGTTTCGTAGAGAGCGGATAAAAAGACGTAAAGCCTCTGGGAAACTTGGGGTTTCCACGTAAAAAGACCCTACAGAAGGGTCACGCGTAAACTGAGCATGACCGGGCTGGTGGATTAACCCGGCCAAGAGGGCGGCCACCGGTACCTTCAGACGTGTTTCCGAAGGAATGATACCCGGGTCCATCCCCCGACCAGCCCTTTCACAGGGAAGGCGTTATGCGGTCAGGGCTCGACGAAACGTAGTAAGAACATACGTAAAACGGCGAGGGTGGAAGGACTTACCTGTAGGGGCATCGTCGACGGGGATCGAAAGTCCTCGCTCCAGCACGACGAAAAGGCATCAGGGCCCCGAGCTACTTTCCTCCTTCGGAACCAGTGGACGGTCGTTTCTCCCGAGGGTGTCCGCCTTCTTCCCAGAAAATCCCCCCCTTCCGAAATCCTTCGCTCTTCAAAGTTTCGCCCCTTCTTCCGGAAATTCCAGCCTGCTGAGTGGTGTAGGGGGCCGCCCTCTTTATAAGGGGTTGCCTTCCTTCTTTGGGGGCACCCGAAGATGGAAGGCGGCGTGATTCTGGCTCGATTACGCGGTCCGCGTAATTGACAGATTTGCGAGATTTACGTGGTTAAATCTCGTCATATTTTCCTGATTGATTCTGCTTGCCTTCTTGGGTAGCCCACTGGCAACCGCTACGTGGTAGGCGGAAGCTGGCTGGTTCCCCGAACATTCGCACGAAGATGTGGTTTTTGGGGTCCGGGTGCTGCTTCCTTGAAGCGGCTTGCCGACGTCAAGCCAGCTCTTTCCCCCCAACTTTTCACCAAATGTGGGTTTTTTAGGGTCCAGGTGCCGCTTCTTTGAAGCGGCTTGCCGGTGGCAAGCCGGTTCCATCCCCCTAACTTTTTACCAAATGTGGGTTTTTGTCGTCCGGGTGCCGCTTCCTTGAAGCAGCCTGCCAGCGGCAAGCCGGCTCCATCCCCCTAACTTTTTACCAAATATGAATTTTTTGGGGTCCGGGTGCCGCTTCCTTGAAGCAGCTTGCCGGCGGCAAGCCGGCTCCATCCCCCCAACTTTTCACCAAATGTGGGTTTTTGGGGGTCCGGGTGCCGCTTCCTTTAAGCGGCTTGCCAGCGGCAAGCCGGCTCCATCCCCCTAACTTTTTACCAAATATGGGTTTTTTGGGGGTCCGAGTGCCACTTCCTTGAAGCGGCTTGCCAGCGGCAAGCCGGCTCCATCCCCCTAACTTTTTACCAAGTGTGGGTTTTTGGGGTTCGGGTGCCGCTTCTTTGAGGCGGCTGGCCGACGGCAAGCGGGCTCCATCCCCCAACTTTTCACCAAATGTGGGTTTTTTGGGGGTTCGGCTCCATCCCCGCTTCTTTGTGGGTATATATTAATTAATATTATTAACATTGACCGTCATATTCGATGTAAGGAACATTTCCAACTTGTAAGATTGCAACATCATCATGCCCGTGCATGGGAAGTGGAACAAATACATTCTTCAAAATTTCCAAAATGGTTTGCACATGTATGTAACACAGTATGAAGCTTGTTGGTGTACCATGTCTCAATACAAATTTGTGGTATATCACAAGTTAATATTATTTTTGTCATGTAGGTGCGAATCATGCGGGAAGAAAAAATGGAGAGCATGTCTAAGGAGCTTAGATGGTTAGCATGTGGTCCAAATCCACATGTAAGAAGTTACAAAGGTTGTGTAATCAATGGATTTTGATTTCACATGAAGGATGTTGAATGTAAATGAAGCACTCAAAATAGTGGTGTTTGTATAAAGGCAAGAACATCATGCTTTGCTAGTGGAAAAGACAAAAATCTAGTAGAAAGAGATGTGATGTGTTATGTTATTGTTAATGATATCATATCATTAACTTATGCCATTGATAGAAGTGTAGTATTATTTAAATGTGATTGAGTTGATTATGGTGTTGGTGATCGTGCCATTAAGATAGATGAATTTAATTTTATTTTGGTCAACTTTGATTGTTGTCGTAATGATGATCCTTTTGTATTCACGTCTCAAGTTCAACAAGTATTTTATATTGTCGATCTTATTGAAAAATTGTGACATACAGTTATCTCTTATAGTCCAAGGGATTTTGTACAACATGGAGCAAGATGATGAAGATGATGTGGTGTAATTTATTTGATGTTAATGACAAAATGATATTACTAAAATAATTTAATTTTTAGCAATTTATTTGATGTAATTTATAGTAAAATGACTTGCTAAAAAAAGGTTGTTTTCCATTACAATTATCCGAGAGTTTATTTCAATGGTTTGACTCTCACGTCAATTATATCAAAAACATTTATCACATTGATCATGCTATTTTTATTTGGAAATAGCATTAGAAAAGCCACTAAATAGCTCTAGTACTATTAAATCATTGACAAAATGTTACTAAAACAATTTAGTTTTTTATATGGTTATCTTGTTTCTTCTTGTACAGAAATTTTTGATAAAAAAATTTAATTTTTTGTGTCATATTGTTGATAAAAAGTATCTTTGAAATTTATTAATTTTTGCCTGTAAAAAATTTATTAATTTTTGCTACTTGTTAGGTTAGGGGTATTAATTTACTGTACCCTCTCTTTCATCTAGCTATCACTCGAAAGCCCATGGGTTTCTGCCAGCCCCGCCGGTAGATGGACCGAGGTATAGAGAATTGAAAGGTGTTTGTGTGAGCGCATCACCACGTGGGGCAAATAGCTCGTTGAACAGAGTCGCCACCTTATTTTTGGGTAGAAAACAAGGACAACTGGATGGGAAAGTGTCCTTCCACCATCGTAATGATAAAACCACGGGAATCACATAAAATCATGTAACACAAGACAACTGGATATGGGGCTTAGGGTACTGTTGGGGAAGGTGTTAGGAACCCCCAAACAGCCCGGGCATTCCCGGCCTCTCTTCGGCTCTAAAACGGAAAATTACGACAATCAGTCTGGCCACACATGGCCTCATCTTGGAAAACTTTCCAGAGGATCGGGAGGAATAACTTCATTCCTTCCGATAAAATGAATGAAGATTGAACAATGCGGGGTTTCACACCGGATCTAGTGGTGAATGGGGGAGAGAAAGATACGAAGGTCACCATTACGAACCTCTCAGCAAAAGAACTAAAGGATGGGTGAGGCAGTCGGCTGGGTTGCTGGACAGTTGACTGAATATACCAGTTGCCGCGTCATATCGCCCCCCCTCCCTTTGATTGGAGATGAGAACTTACGTTACCACTTGGCCAGGGCCAGTACGAAAGCATGTCGGTGACCTTGTCCCGGTAGGGCGTCTTCACTTCTTCGGAAATCAGGAACCGTCAAGTTGTACATTTGTATACCCAAACAGCCACCGCCAGCAAAGATGCATGCCAGAGGCATCATCCTGGAAATCTTTCCGGGGCATCGGGAATGTAGACTTACATTTCCCGAAAAATAGGGATCGACTGCCGATTTGTTATACCAGTTCATCGGCGACGGACCGGCTGGTTCCTCGAACCATCTACCCAAAAATGGGTTTTCGGGGAGCCGGCTACTGGCCGTTTGTGCCAGCTTGCTAGTGGCAGGCCGACTGGTTCCCTGAACTATTCACCCAAAAATGGGTTTTTGGGGAGCCGGTCGTTGGTTGTTTGTGCCAGCTTGCCGACGGTAGGCCATCCAGTTCCCTAAACTATTCACCCAAAAATGGGTTTTCGAGGAGCCGGTTGTCGGTCGTTTGTGTCGGCTTGCCGGTGGCGGGCCGACTGGTTCCCTGAGCCAACGGGGGTTTTGGGGAGGACCCAGACATCCCAGATGATGGGAACTGCCAAGTCATATTTCTTCGTACACCCGATCGACCATCGCCGACAAGGGTGCATGCCGGAGGCGTCATCCCAAAAATCTCTCCAAGGTATCTGGAACGTAGACTTATATTTTCCAGGGAATGGGAACTGCCGGGTTGTGCCTCTCGTACACCCGAACGGCCACTGCTACCAAGGGTGCATGCCGGAGGCGTCATCCCAAAAATCTTTCCGAGGCAACGGGAATGTAAACTTACATTTCTCGTGAAATGGGAACCACCGAGTTGTACTTCTCGTACACCTAGACGGCTGCCACCGGCAAGGATGCATGCTGGAGGTGTCATCCTAGAAATCTATCTGAGGCATCGAGAGGGTAGACTTACGCCTCCTGGAAAATGGGAACCGCCGAGTTGTACTTGTTCGTACACCCGAACGGCTGCCACCAGCGAGGATACATGCCAGAGGCATCATCCCAGAAATCTTTCCAGGGCATCGAGAGGGTAGACTTACGCCTCCTGGAAAATGGGAACCGTCGGGTTGTACTTTTCGTACACCCGGACGGCCACCGCCGGCAAGGATACATGCTGGAGTCGTCATCCCGAAAATCTTTCCAAGGGATCGGGAGGGTAAACTTACGCCTCCTGGAAAATGAGAACCGTTGGGTTGTACTTCTCGTAGACCCAGATAGTCACCGCCGGCAAGGATGCATGCTGGAGGCATCATCCCGGAAATCTTTTCGGGGCATTGGGAATGTAGACTTACATTTCCAGGGAAACGGGAACCGCCGGGTCGTACTTGTTCGTGCCCCCGAACGCCGCCACCGGCAAGGATGCATGCCGGAGGCATCATCCCGAAAATCTTTCCGGGGCATCGAGAGGGTAGACTTACGCCTCCCGGAATGTGGTGATTGGATAATAAAAAAGCGTAAAACCTGTTGGGAAACTCAGAGTTTCCACGTAAAAAGACCCGACGAGAGGGTCATGATTGAATCGAAATCGACCGTGCCAGGTAGATTTACCCGATTGGGAGGATGGCCACCGGTACCTTCAAGCGTATTTCTAAAGGAATGATACCCGAGTCCATCCTCCGACCTTTCCCTTGTATGGGGAAGGTGTTACATGGTCGGGGCTTGGAAAAGACATTGTGAAAACATACGTAAAATGATGAGGATGGAGGGACTTACCTGCAAGGAGTCATCGGTGGGGGTCAGAAGCTCTCGCTCCAGTGCGGTGAGAAGGCGTCGGGGCTTTGAGCGTCTCTCCTCATTCAGAACATCCAGCCGGCGTTTCGTCCGAGGGCCGAAACCATGCCGAGCGTCTCCTGCGTCCATACGATGGTTTCTCCGAGTGGTGGAAGCTTGGGTTTTTGGGAGGGGGTAGCCTCCTTTTATAAAGGGTTACCTTCCTTCTTTAGGGGGACCCGAAGATGGAAGGCGGCGCTTGTCTCGGTTTAATCATGTGATTTGCGTGATTGACTGATTGCGAGATTTAAGTTATTAAATCTTGTCATATCTCCCTGATTTATTTGCCATACCTTTCTGGGTAGTTACCCGGCAGCCACTACATGGCAGGCGGATGCCAGTTAGTTCTATCTAGCTACCTCGCAAAAGGGGAATATCTTGGCCAAAATGGGTTTTCGGGGAGCCAACTGCTTCCCCCACCCATTTGCGCCAATATGGGTTCTAGGGAACCAACCTACCGACAGCTAGCTGGCTGCTTCTCCCACCCATTTGCGCCAATATGGGTTCTGGGGAACCAGCCTGCCGGCAGCTAGCCGCCTGCTTCCCCCACCCATTTGCGCCAATATGGGTTCTAGGGAGCCGGCGGCTAGCTGGCTGCTTCCCCGGCTCTTCTGCTCAAGCATGGGGGTCAACAGAATCGGTTTCCTTCCACCAAAGTCATACAACCTTGCCATGCTTGAGTGGTAAGCCATGTGAGGCTTCACACTTTGTGAATCATCCATGTTGGTCGTACAATAGAGTCGGGCTTACACTCTTAGTTACCTAACTGAGAGAAGCAGTTAGTGGTGTCAGTCGACTAGGTGGCTGCCGGTCACTGGGCGATGAGGTGAAGAGGGTTGGCGTGCTGAGAGTTGGTGTCGACGTGGTGTCGGCGTTCTGTTCTAGCTCTCAGCTAGCCGGTTACATGGCGACCACCTTGTGGGAGTCAAAAACTGAGATGTGACGTCAAGGCTTCACGTGTTCGCCTTTCCAAAAGTTGTCGATGCAGTGAATGGTCATGTCGTACCTTTGAGACGTGACATTTTGGCTGGCTGTTTATGTGGCTGCCGCCTTGCGGGAGCCGGCAACCGGCTGGTGACGTGGACGTCACTTTTTTTCAAAGGTTGCACTTGTTGCAGTGAATGGTCACGTCGTACCTTTGAGACGTGATATTCTGGCTGGCTATTTACGTGGCTGCCACCTTACGAGAGCCGGCAATCGACTAGGGACGTGAATCTTTCACGTGCTTGCTACAGCTTTCTCAATTTTCGTTCACCTTTTTTAGTTTCCGTGCAACTTTATCGGTTCTCGTGCCATGACCGTACCTTTTCAAAGTTGTCAAGAATCATTTCAACTTTCTTGATTTTTGTGCAACTAGTTTTTGAATCGGTTGCCGCCTCAGGTTAGCCGGAATCCGATTGGTGATGTGAATGTTTCACGTGCTTGCCATAGCTTTCTTGATTTTCGTTCACCTTTTTCGGTTTCCATGCAACTTCATCAGTTCCCATGCCATGACCATACCTTTTCAAAGTTGTCAGGAATCGTTTCAACTTTCTCAATTTTTGTGCAATCATTTTTTGAACCGGTTGCCGCCTCGGGTTAGCTGGAATCTGGGTGCCAAATTTTCTACAAATAGAGGGTGAGGGCGTTTGAGATTTCTTCATCTCTTCCTCTCAATTTCACTCTTCGCTAAAGCTTTGCTTTTCAATTTTCTTCCATCCTTCATCTTTCTTTCACCACCAATATGCCTCGCACAAAAAACATCACAAGCCACGTCCGACGACCAGTTCCTGAGGCTGTGCACCAATGGCTCAATCTTTTTTCACCGACGTTGAAGAACCTGCCGGCGAGGGAGCTCGTGTGTCCTAATCGGGCCGAATCTGCCCGTCTGTCCGTCTTCTTCAAACTTATAGACCATAGCTGTGATGCCTCTTTGGCCGAGGCTATGTCCCGATGGTGGCTGTCGGAATGGCGGCGAGACTCCGTGCCTCCAGTTCTCGTCTACCGGTGGGTGGAGTGGAAGGCGAGGCGTCGGTGGAGGCGCCCCTTTAGAGTTCGCAGCGCTAGACGCCCTGCAAGATGATGGTGGACTGGTCACGACGTCTTGCCGGGACTTTGTCAGTGCCATTAGACATCCCTGACGATGCGATGTCGGACGCAGGATCGGCCTAGCTGGCGCTCCCCTGGTACCGTACCCCAACTGGCTCCGAGGAGGCAGCGGTCGATGGTGTGGCTACCCCTGAAACCGACCAGGAGCTAGCGTCCCTCGTCGACAGCTGCCTGGCTGTAAAGACGATTTTATACGGTAGGCTGGCTAGCTTCGACCGGCTACTGGAGGTGGAGCAGCTATTTGCTAGGCAGGGCCTGCTTCCTTTCGTCTGGGACTTCCGCCGGGTGGAGACCGTCCCTAGTCTTGTGGCCGAGATGTACTCCAACCTGTTGGAGGTGGAGTCGCAACTCATCCTGGGCCTTCAGTCCGGGCTGGTGGAATTCTCCGATGGACTCTTGTTCGAGGTGTGGAGCCTCTGCTTCACCGGCCTGGACATCTTCTCTCCCCTTTCGAGCCTTCCCTGGAGCATCGGCGACATCAACGCGGTAGTTGCCGTGGAAGCCGATTTTGATCAACGGGTCGTCAAGGCCTGGGACTTGAACCCCGTTGCCCACCTTGTTTCTTTCGTCCTCAACAACACGATCCTCTCGAAGGGAGGACATTAGGACAAAATTAGTGTGGCGACTTACCTCGCGACTTTCGCGGTGGTATCGGGTTGCCAGGTGAACTGGGCGGCGGCGGTTCGACGCCGGATGCGCGGCGTGATCATCCTGGGCCGACAGCCTCCCTGCTAGTTGTTGTTTGGGGAGGTGATGGTGGAGCTGGCCAACTTCCTTCACATTACCGGGGATCGGCTAAAGGTCCCAATCCAAACCTGGCCCATTACGTCGGTCGACCTGGGCTGGTACGAGAGGCTTGCGTCGAAGCAGACCAGCTCGTCGTCCAGTGGGCAGTCGACTGAGCACCGGCCCACTACTTCTGCCAGCAGGTCTTCTTCAGACCCGGACTTCACTGAGGGCATGCGCGTGGTAGTGGAGCATCTCCATGCTTAGGACGAAGTCCTCATCCGGCTGTTGAGCCGTGAGGACCAGTTAATCAACCTGGTGGAGCGGATGGAGCGTCGAGAGGCAGCCCAGGAGCAGCGGAGGTACGAGCGTCAGAGGTTCGACCCCCGGAGGTTCGAGCCACAGAGGTTCGAATTCCAGAGGTCTTCTGACAACGAATAGCCTTGTGTACCTACTTGTACTTAGAATCATAAATAATATCAGTTCAATTTTATGACATTTTGTGTATAACTATCCTCTTATGAATTTGTGTGGATTAACGAGTGGGATGTGGGGTGATGATACGAAGAAGTCATTCATACCTTGGTGGCAATCTGGGAGCCGGCTGCCGGGTTTTCTTACCGGATTGCTGGCGGCAGGCTGGCTAGCTACATGATCCATATGTCTAAGTATGGTTTTCGGAGAGCCGGTTGTCGGGTCTTTTTGCTGGATTGCCGGCGGTGGGCTGGCTAGTCGCCCGATCCATACGTCTAAGTATGGGTTTCGAGGAGCCGGTTGCCGAGTCTTTTTGGTGGATTGCTGGTGGCGGGCCGGCTAGTCACCCGATCCATACGTCTAAGTATGGGTTTCGAGGAGCTGGTTGCTGGGTCTTTTTGCCGGATTACTGGCGGCGGGCCGACTAGTCGCCCGATCCATATGTCTAAGTATGGGTTTCAGGGAGCCGGTTGCTGGGTCTTTTTGCCGAATTGCCGGCAGCGGGCTGGCTAGTCACCTGATCCATATGTCTAAGTATGGGTTTCAGGGAGCCGGTTGCCAAGTCTTTTTGGTGGGTGGCCGGCGGCGAGTCGGCTGGTTGGCCGATCCATACGTCTAAGTATGGGTTTCGGGGAGCCGGTTGCCGGGTCTTTTTGTCGGGTGGCCGTTGGTACGCCGGTTGCCGGGTCTTTTTGTCGGGTGGCCGTTGGCAGGCCGGTTGTCGAGTCTTTTTGTCGGGTGGCCATTGGCAGGCCGGCTGGTTCGTCTGGCGGCCCTTCCTTCCTTGTCGTGGCGTGCAATCATCCGAGTTCAGCGAGGAGTGGGGGCCCTATTCGTTCCTGCAAGGAGAGGTAAGTGTTGAGGAGTCAACCATCCCCGGGTATTGGTGGCGACGGTCGGCTAATTTACCCAGCAGCCCCCCCCCCATTTTTTTTGTGTGACATCCCGTCTCGTGTGGGTTGAGGTCTGGGCGTCCTGCTGTCTGAGCGGGGCAGCGCGCTTGTGCGAGCTTTCCTTCTTCCTGCATGGAATAGTTAATGTTTTGGTGTAGGCTGCGCTGAGTAGTCGACCATCCCTGGGTTTTGGTGGTGGCGGCCAGTTGATTTACCTGGCAGCCCCATTCTTTTTCCATGTGACATCTGGTCTCATGCGGGTTTTGGTCCAGGTGGCCATACTTCCTAAGCGACAGTTGGCTGAATTGTCCGACTAACTTGTTCACCTGCACACTCGTTCATATATTAGTTTTCAAAGGTGAGGAGGGAGTGTCGTTCCCTCCTCTCATTCGTGAATATCTGTGGTGAGTTGTGTGAGGAAGTTTGGGACATTCTTTTGGTGACTCTCTTTCCTGTGTTTTGTTTTGTTAATTTCACAGAGGGGCTTCCAGGTGGTTGCCTAAGGTAGCTGTTCCAACCCAATCGTGCTATCTAGACCAACAGGGGAATGGAAAGTGTCTCACCTCACGTCAAAAGACAACCGCTCAGACATTCACGCATGTGAGTTTGGAAACGTGGTTCCCTTGTCCGTCGGAAGCGACCCTCCGACGACAAAGATGGGTCGAGAGGAGAGATTCGAGAGTTGTCCTTCTGCCCATAGTGATGCTGATTCTTCCTCACAAGTTCGCTCTGGGGTTGTAGAGATGACGAATAGAATCATGCGGGTTCCGGAAATGTGGGCATCGGGACCCGGGGTGGAAGCAACTTTCAGCGGGATGCCAAGCCCAATGCTGCTGAGGACACAGCTGCTGGCAGGTCTTTTGTAAGGGATGCCAAGCCCTATGTTGGCGGACTTTGATGGGTTGCCAAGCCCTGAAAGAAGGGGATACTTGGTCAATTGTGACAAGTTAGGTATAGGACTGCCAACAGCCGGCGGAATCCTACAATATACCATTCCCTTATACAGGAGTCCATATACTTTCAGGACTCAGCAATAGGTAACTTTTCTTTTTATTTTTCTTTTTCTTTTTTTCTTTTCCATTTGCTGTTTTCTTTTTTTCTTTCTCTTTTTGTTTTTGTTTCTTTTTTTTCTCTCTTCTTTTCTATTGAAGAAGGATTCTAGCCACTGACTTTTCTTCTCTTTTTTTTTTTTTGCTCTTTTCTATTACAAAATAGAAGATAAGAAAATTGAATAAAAGAATGCTACTAACCCTCCCCACATGCTGTTAGCAAGTAAAATAACCCGACGTTGTCGTAGCTGGTGTACTAAGGGGGAATACCTTACCTAGAGGGAGCTGAAGGTTGTGATCTCCCCAATAGTAGCCCAATCCTGCGTGCCTCGTGCGTGCTTTGTGTAAGTCATGAAAGGGAATTTATCGAGGAAAGGAGCGTACCTGTCCGAACCTGACCTCTCGGTCAGCTAGTGGAGAGTCATGAAACGGAAACGTCGGTTGCCGGCTTGTCTAAAGGTGTCAGCTGTGATGAGCCCTGGTTGGGTACGTGACATGCTTGTCACGTTCAGCCACGGGGAGTTGGCCTCTCGGTCCGCCGGCAGGGTGTTGGTCTGAGAAGTTGGCAGCCGGCCAATCTAAGGGCGATAGCCGGGTTGCTTCCCGGTTGAGTTCATCTTATGGGTAGAACTTCTTCAGCTACGATAGATTGACCAGGCCGAACTCTTGTTGGGTGGCTTCATCAAAAAGGTAAGTAGCCCCTCCGTTGAGGGTTTTGGTGATGACGTACGGGCCACGCCAGTTTGGGGAGAATTTTCCCATTGAACCTGTTGGGAAGATGGAGCGAAGGACTAGATCACCAGACGTAAGGAGTTAGGGACGAACCTTCTTGTTGTAAGCCCTTGCCATCTTTCGCTGATAAGTCTGGGCATGGTCCAAGGCTCTCAACCTTCTCTCATCTAAGAGGTTGAGTTGCAACAGGCGCGATTCTGGCCACTGGTCATTGGAGTCTACTGCTTCTTTGAGGATGCAAAGGGACGGGAGTTCTACCTCTACTGGCAACACTGCTTTGGACCCGTATACCAGCGAGTATGGCGTTGCTCCGGTGGCGGTCCGCAGGGATGTTCGGTAGGCCTAGAGTGCGTACGAGCGGTGGTCGTGCCAATCTTTGTGTGTCTAGACCATCTTCTTGAGAATTCAGACCAATGTCTTATTAGCTGCTTCGATCACTCCATTCATCTGTGGCCTGTAGGGGGACGCCCTTAGGTGACGGATATGGCACTGCTTGAGATAGCTCATGACCTGCTTGGCTGTAAAGTTGGTGCCGTTGTCGGTCACCACCTCGAAGGGTACGCCGTACCAGGTGACGATGTTGTTGCGCAAGAACTTCTGGGTGGCGGCTGTCGTAACTGTCTTGTAGGATACTGCCTCCACCCACTTGGTGAAGTAATCGATAGCCACCAATATATATCGGTGTCCGTCGGTGGCCGTTGGCTTAATCTCGCCTACCACATCCAAGGCCCACATGGAGAATGGCCAAGGGGAAGCCATGTTGTATAATTCCTTGGGGGCGCATGGATGAGGTTCCCATGTACCTGGCACTGGTGATAGCGACGAACGTACGTGGTGCAGTCCGCCTCCATTGGGCTCCAGTAGTAGCCTTGGAGCATGATCTTTTTCGCTAGGAGGATTCCGTTCATGTGGGATCCACAGATACCTTCATGGATTTCCTGCATAAACATGCGTGCCTTGGGCGAGGTTATGCACCGGAGAAGAGTCTGGTTGTGAGATCTTTTATAGAGCTGTCCCCCACTGAAGACGTAGCCGGTTGCCAGTCTCGACAACGTACATTTGTCTTGGGTGGTAGCCTCTGATGGGAACTCTCCGGTCTCCAAGAAGGTTTGTATGTCTAAATACTAGGGGCAATTTTCTTGCTGTGAGTTTTCCAGCCCGTTGTCTGGGGGCCTGGAGTCTACATTGTTTGGCTTGTCGATTGGGACCGGTTCCCTGCATTGGTCGACAGTTTGCTGGTTGTTGGGGTAGCTAGCCGGATGTAGAGTCGAGGGTCTAATGTCTGCCTGCTCAGGTACTTCTGTGAGGCGATAGATGTTTTCGTTATAGGCCAGCTGGCGAAGTGTTGTGACTTCTATGGCTATGCTCTGCCCCTCCTTGACTACTACCCATGATGCTAGGATGGCTAGGGCATCTTCGTACGGGTTATGCTTGCGGCCAACATGTTGGAAATGGACGAATCGGAAGTTGCTTGCTAATTGCAGTGCGAGTTCCTGGTATAGCTAGAGCTTAGGGTCTCGGGTTTTCCACCTGTTGAGGGTCTGAGAGATTACCAGCATGGCGTCACCGAATACGCACAGGTGGGTGACCCAAAGTTCTAGTGCGAGTCATAGCCCCATGACGCAAGCCTCGTACTCCACCTCATTGTGCGAGCATGTGAACAGAAGCCGCTTGGCTATGGGCAACATTCGTCCTTAGGGATCCATTAGGACAACCCCTATGCGGCCTTTAGTGTTGACCACTCCATCAAAGTATAAGATATGGGGTTCTGGCTGGTCAGAAACTGGCTGGTCCAGATCCAGTTGGTCTGGATTCGGCTCGTTGATGGCGAAGATGGGCTCATCTGGGAATGAATCCTCCAACGGTTGGTAATTTGGCAAGGGCTGGTGTGCCAGCTAGTCGGCCATGGCTTGGGCCTTCATTGATTTCTGGGATACGTACCGGATGTCGAATTCTACAAAGAGCATTTGCCATTTCACGCACCTACCTACCAAGGTCGGCTGGTCAAAGAGGTAGCACAGGGGATCTAGGCAGCTGAGCAACAAAACTGGATAGACCACCAGGTAGTGTCGCAGCTTTTTCACCGTCCAGACCAACGAGAGACAATACTTTTCAATCAGCTCATATCGTTCTTCTACCTCGGTAAACTTTTTACTAAGGTAGTATATGGCTTGCTCAATTCTGTCAGTGATGTCATGCTGGCCCAATACTGTGCCCATGGAGGAAGTTGTTACCAACATGTACAGGAAAAGTGGTCGTCCAAGGTGAGGTGGTATGAGAACCAGCGGCCGGGACAGCTGATGCTTGATGTGGTCGAAGGCGACTTGGCATTTTGTTGTCCATGTGAAGCTGGCGTTTTTCTTCAACAGCTTGAAGAAAGGCTCGCAGATCGACATGAGGCGCGAGATGAAATGCGCGATGTATTGTAGCCTTCCCAGCAAGCTCTGAATCTGTTGTTTCATCTGTGGGGGAGGCATGTCTAAGATTTCTTTTGCCTTGTCGGGATGTACCTCGATGCCCTGTTTGCTGATGACGAAGCTGAGGAGCCTCCCGGTGGTGGCCCCGAATGTTGATTTTGACGGGTTCAATCTGAGCTTGTACTTCCTTAGGCGCTCGAATAGTCTTCTTAAGTGCTTGAGATGCTATTGATGAGTGTGCACCTTCACTACCATGTCGTCGACGTAGACTTCGACTTCTTTGTGCATCATGTCGTGGAAGAGGGTGGTCATGGCTCTTTGGTAAGTAGCACCTGCATTTTTGAGCCCGAATGGCATCACCCTGTAACAGAAGACACCCCAAGGGGTTGTGAACG
>JAMKPZ010001877.1:0-58408 GCA_024699675.1 Amphibolis antarctica
AAATTTCACCTGCTGCATGAGAGAGAGTCTTTTGAAATTTCACCTGCTGATGAGAGAGAGTATTTTTAAATTTCACCTGTGGCATGAGAGAGAGTGTTTTTAAATTTCACGTGCATGAGAGAGAGTGTTTTTAAAATTTTCAATTTCAATCGTCGATCGTGAGATCGACGGACGCCTACAGAACTCGTGCCCCCTAATAATAACATTATAGATTTGTGTGAAACTAAAGTTTGAGTTGAATTAAATGAAGTTGAAGATTATAAACTCATCGATATCACCACTCAGTGAATCAAAATAATATATAATTTTTAGCTTTTACTTCAATTTTACCTAACTCTCACATATTATTATCATTATATAAATTTTCATGTATAAATTTTTATATCATAATTCACTGTAAAACTTAATTTCATTTAATAACAAGATTCAATTCACATTATTTGAACCTAAAGTATCTTATTATCAAATGATCCAAAATACCTAAGAGCCTTATTTAGTAATAAAGTATTCTTATTCTAATAATTATGAAAAGTTAAAATTTAAAATAATTTTATAAATGATATTAAAATTATATAAAAAATTATAAATTATATAAAAGTTAAAATAATTCGACCGAAGAATTGATTAGAAACGGTGCACCATCCGATCCCATCAATCATCAGCATCCCCACTTGGAAAACAAGAGGATAAGTCTGTTGAAACTGCCCGACATTGACAACTGATTAAAGTACATATTTTGATTTTTATTGCATGGTAATTTATTTCTGATAATTGAAAGAAATGTCGGCGGTTATATAAAAATAAATAAATTGTTTGTCGACGATTAACTCCATGCATGGTTGAATAATAATTAAATTTCAAATTAAAATATTTTCGAAATTTGATATAATATATTTTTAAATTTATATACATGATTGAATAATTTGTGATTTAATCAATTATATTAATAGAAAGTTTTTAAAATAGATTAGATGTGATTTTTGTAGATGAAATATTTTTAAATTAATGTGATATAGTAGGCATGTTTTTAAATTTAAATAATTTGAAATTGAAATTTGAATTAGTTATGTTGACCTTCGATCTACCTTATATATATATATACGGCGTATTTTTAAAATTGATATACATGATTGAATAATTTGTGATTTGATCAATTAGACGTGATTTTTGTGGATGAAATGTTTTTAAATTAATGTGATACATTTGGAATTGTTGTCATTCTTAATTGAAGAAAGTTCTTAAATTGATTTAGTATGATTTTCTCATTTGAAAATGTGTCTTTTTAACAAATAAGTAAGATTAGTATTTTTTAAATTTGTTGGACGAGGATGGCTCGTTTAAATTATTCAGATTTTAATAGATAACACCGACGGTATATTTTTGAATTAAATTAAGTGCAATTAAATTTAAAAAATATTTCCATTATTGCGTAACCATTTGTCTTGCTCCATTAACTACTCTATGAATATCTATATTGTGCACAATATAACTAAGGAAAAATTACGTGAAATGATAAAAAATTTAGTTAAAATTTTCATTATGAAATTCCTGTTAATTTTAAATACACAAATTCTTCTTCAATTACGAGAGAAAGAGAGTGTTGCATGAGGAAATTAAAATCTCCGATGAATCTTTGGCTTCGTTTGAAAATGATCTTTTAACTTTAATTTTAATTTCATACAAACTCATTATTATTATTATTATTATTATATAAATGTTTATATACACGTTTTTAATTATCTTACGATTTACTATAAAATTTAACTTCATTTAATAATAAAACACAACTTTCAACTCTCTACGGCGTTTAAAGTTAAAACACATTGTTAATACACCCTTTATCTCACTCTAATGACCAAAATTAGAGGCACAAAATGTTTGGTTCGTTAGCACATTTTCATTTATTTGAGCTTAAAAAATTAGAACACTTTAAACTTCGTTTGGTAACGAGATTGAAGTGACATTTTCACAAATTTGTACGTATCATTATTGTACAAATTTCTATTTACTAAATTGTTAATTGAACTTTAATTTATAACAACAAAATGAGAAAATTTCTCCTAAAACTATATACTACCAAATAAGTGATGAGAAAAATCCAAACCTTATTTTCTTAATTAATTTTTGATAGATAAAAGAGGAATTTGTGTCTTTAAAAAATATAAAAAATAATAAATTACAATTTTTATTTTTCTAAGATATAAATTTTTAAAATGTGAGTACATGGGATCACTACTTTCGGATGCAAATGAGTGGCGGCCTTTATCACGTGTCCACGGCAGCGACATCACGTGACAGTTCCCTAATCAGTTTTCTTAAAAAAAACAATTATCGACAAAACGTCACGCCTTTGACACTGATGCAAAAGGAGACGGCTTCGTCCTACGTGTCCCTCATCCATTGGCCGACCTTTTGTCTCTCCCTCGAGCCCCCACGTCACGAAAAAAGCTCGGACTCGAGAAGCCCGATCCTATCCATCCGCACCGTCGGATCCTACGTCAACGGATGCGATGGGAAGAGGATGATACGAGCCACCGTTACGCGAGTACTTATCAGATATATATATATATAATTATTTTTTTAAAAAAAAAAGGGTGGTTGGGATGAAACGCGTCCTGAATGGATGGGTGGATCGATGCTCTCGCAAGTGGCATGAGTTCCTCGCACAGTTATGCATGATTTATTGGGAGAATTTGTTTTTAACTTCAATAAAACAAATTACAGTAGAGAGCAGTAAAATAAATGATAGTGAAATTATATAATAATAACGAAGATTTACGTAACGTTGAAATTAAAATTTTTGAAACTAAACGAGGCCAATGATTTGCAGCCGTCACTCTTCTTGGTATAATTTTTGTGTTGTTTTTCTTTTTAGCGCTACTCACATAAAAATATTATTGATAAGATCATGCATGGGTTGGGTAGGAAGCTTCGGAAAATCGAGACGGTGGGATGTAAGTTGGATGGCTGGGATGGGCGCAATTAATCGAGACATACGCTCCGGCAGCAGCTTGATCGATCGGATTCGGATCGACAGCTTAGTTTTCAAAATTACGTGGTAAGAGATCGAGGGATCTACGAATGTGTCGATCGAGCGCGTCGTCAGGTTCAATGAATCAACCCAGGATCGAACCCTAGGAGAAGGAAGATGCGCGAGAATAGGAAGAGAGTACGTGTGTGAAAGATCAGATCCGAGCGGCGTCGTCGACGGTAATTTACGGAATAAGATTTAAGAAAAAGAAAGAAATATCGAAGCACACCAACCAAACCTTCCGGGTGTACAGGTAAATAGGTAAACGTACGTGCGCGCGCGCGTGCGTACGTGCGTGCCTGGTTTCGGAAGTCCGAATATTTCCGATCCGATGTTTTAGGAGCCTCGGTGGACCGGGTCCGATAACGGAAAGGTTGTAGATTGACGGAGGGGCGGATCCGGACCGTCGGATTGGACAAAAATATCGACGGGTAAATCCGACCCCTTCGTCTTCGTCGGGTCGTGCGCACGCTCCTCGCTGTTCCACTGATAAATATTGATTAATAAAAATGAAAAGGACAAATATCTTGGGTTTGTCTTTTTAATTTTTTTAATGCTCATTGCCGGTACGGGAATGGGAATTATGAATTATCGTAATTTGATGTAAAATATATATATTCCACTAATTATTATTGTTATTATCATTTTTTAAAAAAAAAATTAATCTGTGTGCCAAGCACTCTCTCTCTCGCTCTCTGCTTTCTGTATATATTTGCAGCGAAACGAAGGCGCAGTCGTTGTAGAGGAGAAGAGAGGAGAGGAGAGGAGAGGCGAGAGCTTTGTCTGTGTGACGGCGGCTTGCTTTGCTCTGTTTCCGTCGTGGTTGGGCTTTGATGATGGTTGTGGCGGCGGTGGTGGTGGCAGGGGACGATGGGAATGTGGGTGTTCTGCTCCCATTGCTGTAACCGGCGCCGGTGGAAGTAGACGAGTCTCTGCTCCATTCCTACTACCCATCTCCACCTTCCTTTTTGGGTTGTGTTCTGTTGTGTCTCCGCCACTCCCCATCACCCTTCTGGTTTGACCCGCCGCCCACCGTCTTCCTCCTTGTCCGGCCTTGGTTTCCGGCGTGCTTGCCTTTTTCTGGGTTTCTGGAGTTGTCTGCGGTTGGTTTTGGTGGAGATGGAGAGGGCGGTTGGTGCAGGTAAGAAGAAGATGGAGAGTAGGGAGGAAGAGGAGATGGAGATGCTCCTCAACGAGATTCCACGCGTCACGTCCCCTCAGCTGGACCAGTACCACTTCCAACAGAGGAGCGCCGGCGGCGGTGGCGGCGGGTACCCTGTCGCCGCCGCTCTTCATGCTTGCGTCGGTGGTAGTGGCGGTTACGGCGATATCGGCCGACGTTCCACCTATCTGGGTCTTTCCAACGCTTCGGCGCTCATGTCGCAGAGGCCTTCGTCGATGGCGGGGATGAGGTGTGGGACGAACTCCCCCGTCTGCGAGCAGGAGCTTCTGATGGAAGAGCTGGGACTGATGCAGAGGATGGGGGCCGTCCGCTTGGGCAACGATGCCCTCGCGCCGGAGAGGACGACGAGGAATGGATTGACGGCTCCTTTTCTTACTCCCGGATACGTCGTCGGAGATTCGCCGGCCGCACATTCGGATTATTTGGACCCTCAGTTTTCTTACGGTTTTCCGAATCATAACCGTCACCCACTTGCCACTAACGCATCGTCGTCGTCGTCATCATCACCATCTTCTCCTTCTCAGTATTTCACCATTGGTGGTGATGTTGGCAGTGGCCGTGGCGGCGGTGGCAGTGGTTTTTATGATGGTAATTGGTACCCCTATGTGAGCGGCGACTCCCAGAGATATGCCCTGGGTTCTGATTGGGATAACATGTATTTGCCCAGCTCCATACCAGCAATGCCTGCGTACAGAGACCTCAATTCTACCTTTGCAATGGCTGGCCAACATCTGGAGCGAGGTGGGTCTGCCCACATCAATGCCTTTCCGGGCGAGGACAGCTTCATAATCCAAGGGAAGGATCTCCGCTTCCCACGCAGCGGCCGATGCAGCCATGACTTGAGGAGAGACAGGTTCAATCTGGATGAATCGCATTGCCCAATCAGGCATTGTTGCTCGATGTTCAGAACCCTAAGGCATGATTCCCTCATTGATCTCAGAGGAAGCATCTACTTTATTGCCAAGGACCAACAGGGATGCCGCTTCTTGCAGAAGAAGTTTGAGGAGCGGAGGCCAGAGGATGTGGAGTTGATATTCAAGGAGCTAGTTGGTCATTTTGCTGAATTGATGGTAAACTCCTTTGCCAATTATCTTATGCAAAAGATTTTTGATGTGTGCACCGAAGAGCAGAGGCTGATCATCATCATCGAACTCACTCAGCGTCCACTTGAACTTGTTCAAATCTCCATGAACAACCATGGGTACTATTGCTTTCTCATCCGAATACAATGCATCTCCTCCAAAATCTATTGTTCTGTGAATTATTCAATCTCTGACGTTGGCAGTTGATCATGTTGTTTCAGGACTAGGGCTGTGCAGAAGCTTATTGAGACGCTCCATACTCAACCGCAGATTGACATGGTTGTGTCTTCCCTTCAGCCTGGTTTCATGGCTCTCATCGTTGATCTCAATGGACATCATGTTATACAGCGATGCTTGCTTTGTCTAAATCATGAGGACAACAAGGTATTATGTGCAAACATTTCCTATACCAGTGCCTTGCATCATTGCTAGTTAGACTTTTGGCACAGTGGTTGATGCCAAGTGTGCCATATTTGGATTTGATTTTTGTATTTTTCTGAGGTTTTCTTCTGACGAAAATAAAAAAAATTTCTATACTAAGCCCTTCCAATTGTAGATCAGAAAAATTCATCTGATAGATCACTTGTATTTATTTCTATTTTCTACCTTAAGAAAATTTGTAATTTGAAATAAATATGCTAAATAAGAAGAAAATGATTTTTCTAGATTTTCTTGAATATGTCAGCTTATTTTTGTATCTTGACTACAAAAATGATTAACAAATGGACTGTTAGTTTTGCCTGTTCAGGAGTTTAATGCACGATATGTTTATGCTTGGTTGTAATTGTGTTTCAGACTCTTGTCTGCATGCATATATTTTGTTGTTGGCAACCCTTTCATAATTGTGGCTTCTGATTTATTTGTTTTACCTTTTCCAGTTTATTTTTGATTCTGCTGCAAAGCATTGTGTCAGAATTGCAATTGATCAACATGGATGTTGTGCCCTGCAACGCTGCATTGTTTGTTCAACTGGAGAATACCAGTCAAACTTGGTTATGCAAATAGCTATCAATGGATTGTTCCTTGCAAATGATCGTTATGGGTACAATCCATTCTTTTGCTTCATTCAATCCTCTGTGCTTACCCCATGGCGAAGTTGCTTATAGTTCAGCTTTTTTGTCCACATGCCCTCGTTTTCCAAAACAGATCATTTGATTTTAAAATTTCGTTGTAGTGCTTTTTTGTTTTTATATAGTTATGGTACTTGATTTTGAATTTCTCCCAGATACACTTGCCTGCAAATTTTTCTCATGGAATTGCCCTTAAGGTGAATATCTATTAAACGTAAGATAGTTCTGATTGCTTCAGTAATGATATGCATTCAGCCATGATAGGTTCCCAGGTCAATGCAACATTTCATAGTACCGCACCTTCCAAAATGCAATCATTTTGAGTAAAACACCTTGATACACATTCTTATTAATGCTTAATATTCATGAAAAAGCAGTTGCGGATTTGAAAAATAATTATTGGTTTTGGTGGAAACAATTCTTTCAAATGTTTTGTTTTTCTATTTCACCTAGCTCATTATTATTCTTTAACGCCTGGGCTGGTACGGGTAACATGCAATGCATATGCATAAGGTTTAATATCCATGTCTATTCCTTTCCTTGATATGCTTTTTGCAGCATATGCCCCATGAGTGCTTACCCTGTTGTTTTTGTTTTCTCTCTTGTTCTTAACTTGTTTTCCCTACATTTTTAATTTTCTTAATTTTTCTTGCAGAAACTATGTTGTTCAGTTTATCATGGATTTGAAAAATCCTGTAATAAATGGATGCCTGATGTCTCAGTTTACGGGAAATTTTGTTGAACTCTCAAGGAACAAGTTCGGAAGTAATGTTGTAGAAAAATGTCTCAAGTTGTGGGAAGACGCCCGGAAGACAATAATACTAGAATTGCTTGCAACCCCCCAGTTTGATATGTTACTGCAACATCAATATGCAAATTATGTTATCCTGCGTGCTCTTTCATTTAAGGTTTGTTGAATTTTACTTTCAAAAAGTTCTTTTTTGACATGAGTCCCATGTAGTTTATCGTGTGGATGAGCTAGGATGAAAAAGAGATATATGTCATATGTTAACACTTTTTGGTTAAGGCTTGGTACACATCAATAATTAGTTGCCCATTTATTATAAGTACTGTAGAGCCTGCGGTGTTGGTTTTTCTTGCCATGCATTCAACTCCTTGCAGGTGAGTTGAAAAGCTCAGTAACTTTCTCAAACTGACAAGAACTCCGATTGATTTGTCTTTTTTTGAAATTGTGATCATGTAGGGTCCTCTTCGTGATGAACTGGTAGATGCCATCCAACCTCATGCACCTGTCCTTCGGACCAGCCCTTACTGTAAGAAGATCTTCTCAAAGCCATTCTTCAAGAGATGTACATCCTACTAGGTTGCAAGCCTCCCGTGTTGTTCTATTTGTTCATTTGTGGTTTATTCCTGTAAGTTTCTGTTCTAGTCTTTCAGGTATAGTGTAGCAAAGATGATGACCCTTCTGATTAAGCTGTAGTGGTCAGAAGCTGCATTGCTCATCATTGCATCATGTTGTGTCTCTTTTTGTAAAAATAAGCAACTCTGCTTTGTGACTTTTTGTTCATCTGCTTGTATTATTCTACTTATGATTTACTCTGTTTCCGGAGTAGTCCATATGCAATATATTCTGTTATTATGCATAAAGAGTTCTGTTCAGTTTTGGTTGGCAATTGTTATGGATGATGCCTTCTTGCTGCGTTGCATTGCGTTCTATTCAATGCGGTGTCAGTTAAACCAGTGAATGTTATGTTGATCTAGTCTTCAAGTGTCACTCCTCACGTCTCTTACTTACTCTTGTTCTTTTCTCCGGTGATCTTATATTCTCTTTGGTTGTTTTTTAGCACTCGCTCAATAAATTGACCTGTGCTCTTGCTTAGCATCCTGAACAAGTATCGTTCGTTGCTTTCCTTGGTGATCTATAAGAACGCTCGTTTATGATACTGCCTCCTCCGAAAATAAACCTGAGGCATTTGTTCAAAATTTCGTATTTTTTCTCTCTGAGTTGTAGAAAACCAGTATGTGTACATACATTATTTGGTAAAGAACGTGGACCTCTTGGATCAAAAACTTGAGGGGAAGTGTTCCTCATCATCTTTCCTGCTTTACATTCAACCATCTCAATCACGACTGCCAAGAGTGGGTTCCATAACACATGGAGTTCCCCCCACCCATGCATTCAATGCTCTCAATTCTCCCCTGCCCCTTGGCCCTTCCATCTACTACTTACCACTACTCCTTTTGAAAGAGCTGCTGGAATCCAACGAGTCTAATCAACAAATGATTACATGTGCATATTCACAGAAGCCACTTCTTCATTATTGTATATATTTACAAGGAAGAACAAGGACACCCTATTTAGAGGAGTTTCTTCAAAGATGAGATGCCTCCATCTGTTTTGTCCATGCCAACTTGCCAAGTATCTTACTCTCGTCAAAACTGGTAGATAGGGGTGGAATTTTCTTCTCAACTCCACCAACAGATTATTGCAAAATAAAAAGGTGTTGGGGAGGGGAAGAGAGGAAACATTAATGAAAATGAGATGAGTAAGAGGAAAGGCAGGTCAGGAGGAAAAGAGATGAGTAAGAAAAGAGAGGCCGAAACCACAACCATATGCATTTCCCGGTCTCCCTTTCGGATGCTGCCATGCCCTCCTCATGGGACCTGGGAGAATCTTTTCTTTCGGTTTCTCTGTTATCATGTACAAAAGGTGTTCCGCAGCCCCTGGAAATTTCTTACTTTCAAACGTTGTAATTCTTTTCAAGTAAAAATGTTCTAGTTGTAGTTGATGTTTTTTTTTTTCCTTTCTCATTTTTTGTTGTAGATGTTTATTATAAGTTTTTTTAAAATCTAATCCGGCTTTCAAATCCAGCTTTGAGTACCGTTTAGGTAGAAATTTTTTTGCTTTGTTCGAATGTAAATGAGATCTTGGCATGTTTATGGTTTCACAACCATAACCAAACATTCGAACCGTCTCTTCGAAGACATCTGATAAAATTGGAACCAAACATTCAAACCGGAAAACACCTTTTTGTGGGAAACCAAGAGGAAGAGCACAAGTGAATTCCTCCACCACTTATTCATAGATATTTTAATTAGACTTTTGTGGTGCAAGTGCTCAAGCATCTTCATGGGCTATCAGGGCAAGAAGCATGTCTTCGTAATCTCCACTGGTGTCTTTCTTGATGGCATGGGCCAGTGAAACGCTGTTCCTTTTGTGGTACTGCTCCTTTATCACCTCCATGTCAACCTCAGCACGGGTGGCTACCACTCTGGTGAGATCCTCTTCATCTGTTCCTCTCCTGTTGATCGCATGTCGGAGAACCTTCTCGAAGTACGTTGCCGGATTGGTGATGCAGGATATGATTGCAATCAGAGCGGAAGGAAAATCATGGCCTGAGTCATGCTCAAGATCCTACAAAGACAAGCAAAGAATCAATACAAAGCTTGAAGTACAACAGATTAATTCTCTTTAAAACAAGGGTTTGGTGTTTTGGCCACAAACCTTCTCTATCTCATTTCCAAATTCATCAACGTAGCGGTTGAATGTGGCACAAAGCTGCATTTTGCTTCTGGTGGTTAAGATCCTGATGATTTCGTCATCGTCATAAGCCTTGTTGGATATCCTTTCATGCAGCATCTTGGCCTCCGATTTTGCCAACGACATGTTTACTTCAGGGCCCTCGTATCGGAATGCACTTACAAGAGGCACTAAGAGCTTTGAAAAAGGATGACAGGTTAGCAAGAATCTTCCAAAGATTTCTTCAATGTTTGTAAGGAAGAATGATGGCATGAAAATCTCATAGTTAAAGTGGTATTGTGATCATGTTGAGCTGCATCTTTTGAAACTAATCAGGAATTTTCACCAACAAAGATGAAATATTTTTTGATATTCACCTTCGGTTATGAGTTAATCAGTATCAGTAACTTTAGTATTTTGCTACAAAGATACCTTCCGAAACTCCCCCTTTACATGGGATGCCACATCCTCTTCAAGAGACCTCTTGAACTTGGCATGGTATGCTTGTCTAACCAACAATAGCACCTTGGATGACCTTGTACATGCTATTTCTATAAGAACATGGTTGCTTGGATGCCATCTCCTTAGAGCTTCCTCGGCCAACACTGCATCACGTTCACAGGGATCCAAGGTCCACAGCAGCACAACTTTCTGTTTCATAGACAACATATTTCGACATCAATATTATCATAGTTACTGCAACGATGCAGCAGAAATTGTTTAGAAATACTGAAATTGTTTATGAACTATCAAAATGTTATTTATCAGCATATTACTTTGTTAATCAACTTTTCAAAGATTAACCAAGGATCTAGAGGAATTACAATAAATTGACAGGACCAGCTTTTTTGGACCTAAGAATAAGTAGTATCAGATAAAGAATTCAGTATAATATCATAACCAACAACGCAAATCAAACTTAAATCAATAACCTTACAGGTATTTAGATGATAAATCTTTTGTACTGTCGTAAAGAAATCATCAAAAAGATCAAAAGCATGACATCTGATAAAACTCCTTTCAGTCCAACACAAAAAAAGATGATACAGTTCAGCTCAGTGAACAGCGTGCAAACAAAAATCGTGGTTTGCTCAAAAACAATTTTTATCAAATTGATGTTCAGAAAAGACTATGGTTCGGCTCAGATGATCATAATGCAAAAAGAAAAAACACCTGGTAGGAATGAAAAGAATGTTTATCAAAATCAGTGATTGTATATGGCTCATTGCAGATGAGCAGAGAAAACCATATTCTAACAAAACTGTCCACCATAACACCCATAAACCACATTATACAGATTTTGATTATTATTATTTAGTAATATGATAAAGTGAGCATGTAACCAACCTCAAAGTGTCGTGTAAGTTCCTTTTTCAATGATTTTAGTAGATCCTGTCCATAAGTTTCTGAATAAGTTTGCCGAATTAAATTCCTTTGTGCGGCATTTCTGTGGGCCAAAATATCTATGATCAACTTCTCATTTGTCCCCCAACCTGCATAATGAAGAGATAAGTTTTGAAGAACTTAACTAGGAGAATTCGATACAGAACAGAGAATTGGAAAATAGAGCTGCATTTTGCATTAATAGGAGCAATGTTGTAAAGATAAACTGATTTTTGGAAAACCAGGATTCACAAATCTCAACCAAAGAGCAAGCAACTTATTGAGTTTCTTACTCCACTCATTGTAAAACAATATCAACAGTTGAAACACTTCTAGTATTAGTCAACCATTCAATAACGCACAACAAAGTCCCCATTACCCCATAAAAGCACGTGAATAGCCACAACAGACACCCTTGAAATGGCAGTACAAAGACAGCTAGAGTGAATGGTAAAATCATAAAAACGGCAGAACAAAACCAGAAAGAGGGCACTTATACGGAAAGCTAGAGTCTATTCAATATTCCCACCTTGTTATTGATTCCTTTGCAAAGTGATTTATTGATGAACTTGTATTGGCAGGAAAGTGAAAAACAAATACACATGGAACTATAAATTAACAGTTTAATTGACATAAGGATCACGTAACCATTCAACATCCAGACAACAAATATGAAAGACCCTAGAAGATGGGTCAGTTTATTTATCTATACTATTATTAAGGAAAGAGAAGAAAGAATAGATAAACAAGACATACATTTGGTTTAAAAAGTTCACATATGTGTATCCAAATTTAATTAACTAAATTAAGACAAGGGTGAAAAAGACAAGGAGATGATAAAAGAGAGAGATTGAAAGAGAGGAAGAAAATACAACAATACAAGCTATAATTTCACTATGTGGGCTTGACCACATGAATCTTTTTCTTCTAGGTATTTCAATCTATTTTCTAATAGTTAGTTAAATTATATAAATTTAAATCTTTTCATACAATTCTTAACCTGGTTTTAGAACTACCTTCTTTTAATTTTTCTGCACTAATTAATTCTCTTCTCTTAACTAGTTCATTCCCAGAGTGGGGAAGAAAATGGAAGAGAAAACAAGAGAAAGAAGTTGAAGAAAAGAAAACATAATGTGTAATTTATATGAAATATTCGATGTACATTTCACTTGTATTGTTTTCTTTTGAAATAGTAAGAGAATATAGACACCAACTTTAAACCCTCGTGAAGAGTATGAAATTACACAAACTTTGCCAACTTGATATAGGACTAGGAGAATCCATTCCAAAAGTTAGCTTGTTAGAGGGGAGAGTTGCCTAGTTATTTTAGCTAATTAATGTTAGATTATATTTAGCCTCCAATCTGATTGTATAATATGGTAAAAAATAGGGGTGCAAACAAATTGAATATGGACAGGACGTATCATTTTTTATATTCATATTTGTTTTTATTTTGTAAATATGAATACAAATACAGATATATGGTACGTACAAAAAATTAAAGTCATATTCAAATACAGATATTTGTTGAACATCAAATACAACTGAAAGTGATTGCAAATAACTCAAATAAATTAAAAAATAAGTATTCATCAAATAAAGTATAGATCAAGAATTTTTAAAAATAGACTAATATCAAGAATTATATTATTTGGTATTTTTCAATTTTTAAATATTTATAAGATAAATACATGTTAGGATGTAACTATTTTTTGTTTGATTAAAAATAAAGCACAAACCAAATTTAAATATGTATTTGATAATATTAAAATAATTATTTTTATATTATTTAAATAATTACTAACTTCAATTACATTATTTATTTGGCATGATTATAATATTTGTAGGTATAATGATATCAATATGTACCTTTTTTACTTAAATGTGTAGTTGTGGTTAAAGCTTTTTTATGGTCAAAAGAGGTCAAAGTTTCAAATACTACCAAGTAAGTGTTTTTGCAATTTATAAAGAATAAAAAATCAAAATCTTCATACATCTAGTAGAAAATATTAAGAAATTCTATATTCATATTTGAATTTAAAAATTTTGAAAATACATCTTTATTCAAGTTTATATTCAATCAAATATGTATACCAAATATCTGAATTTGATTTGAATATCTAGATCTACATTGTATGATCCCCATACAACCATATAGCATGGTAACACAAGTCAACTACTTAGCTGACGTTTAATTCAAATTTATCATGACAAGATTATAAGATTATGAAACTATGGTATAAATTTGAAATAAACAAATGTGATATGACAGATTATGACAAATTCCATCGATTTTAAATAGATGAAATAAACATATAAATTTAAATTTTCATAATCAACCCAAAGGTCAATTATAGGATTTATGCACAATTATGTAACCTTTTTATCCTGGATGTGTGAACACAAGTCTCATAAATTTTAAAGAAATAGGACCATTAACAGGTCTTATAAATCTCAAAATTTTTGTCTCCTCAATTATTTAGAATTCTGGTGGTTATAAATTTGAACATGTGAGAATATAAAAGATAGGTGGAAGCGAATTATCTCATTAGCAAATATAAGTCTTTATATATAGAGATTACATAGAGAAAAGGAACATGGCAAGACTAAACTCCCAATGACTATATAATCCTAATACTTTACTACTCTAACACACCCCACAAGCTAGAGTATTTAACTTGCAACACACTCAATAACAACTCAACAAACTTAAATATAACAAAAATAACAGATACATGGAGAAATATAAAAAACTGATTATTGTAACAAAACTATTAATAAGATGCAGTAGTGGTTGTAGTAGAAGCAATAGCAATAGGTAGTAATAGTTATTGTAGCAGAAGTAACAACAACAAAAATAATTTGAAATAGGGATAATATCTTCTAGTGGCACCTATACAAAATTGATTCTATAGGTACTCAATCTATCGATTGAGAATGTATCAAGATTGATTCTTATGATCTCTTCTCCTTCCCTCCTAAATCTCTCCACCTTCATCCTCAATTCCAAATTAGAATACTTAAGTTATCAAACTATCCTATTTCAGTAGAGAGAGTAAAAATTCAAAAGAATGACTTAAGTTTGAACACCTATAGAATTGATTTTCTATAAATGCTACTAAAGGATTGAGACCCTTTGAAATAAGTTTATGAAGAATTATATCTCAAAAAATCGTAGATTAACCATCAAATACAATCTAACACTCAATAACAACTCAAGCTAGAATGTCCAACTTGCAATAGACTTAATAACAACTTGACAAACTTAAATATAATAGAAAATACCAAATACCTAGAGAAATATAAAAAACCAATTATTGAAATAGAAGTAGCAACAATAGGTGGTAATAGTTATTGTGGCAGAAGTAGTAGTAATAGAAATAATTTGATGTAAGCTTATGAAGAATTGAATCTCAAACAATAGTAGATTAACCATTAAATACAATCTGAGGTAGTAAAATAGAGAGCAAAATGTGATCTATACTAAGGGTAGATCGCATCTACCTACCTACTTTCTAAAGATAGATTACATTTACAACACCTAGATCACAATTTGCAACTGCAAACACATGGGTAATCAATGCTAGTGTTGCCTTGCAACTGCAACACCTATATCTATCACAAGTAGTTGGGTTTCGTACGCAGCCATTGTTAGAGGTGAAACCATGTGGTAGTATAAGATAGAAATGACAATGGGTGGTCTTGGCAATAGTAGAGAACTTGAGGAAGGAACTAGCAACGGCAAAGAGAGAGGGTTGCAAAACCATTGACAATAAGGGCTATGGTGGGGAGGGAACTAGGATTCCTCCCCCTATTTTGTCGATGATAGAGTTGACGACACCAATGATCTTGCTCCTGATTTTACATACAGTGACGTGGTAGGCACATGTAGCATGCTTCACCATTCTTTGGTTGGCATCATATAATTGTAGCAGGAGAAGAAAGCCTTAGAGGACCAATATTGGAAAGAAACAAGGGCTAAAAGTCTAGGTGTCAAAGCTAGTAATGGCAGTAGAAAGGAAGTGGGGATCGCATGGTGATGTAAATAAGAGGAGAAAGCCATGACCTAGAGCCACACCTGGTAGTAGAGAACATTGAATAAGAGTCAACAGTGGCCAGGTGTTGGTGACAAGCCCTGATGTGACAAATAGAAGAAATGGGGGAAGGGAAAAAGGGGGTAGCAAAGAAAGTGGTGGCCAATTAAGAGGGAGCAGCAATGGCTAGTGATGGTTGAGAAGCTTTGGCAATCAACAATGACTTCAGTGGAGAACCCATCAAGGGATCACTTGATTCTTTCAACAGATCAACTGATCCATCTTTCTATAACTAAAAATGTTTGCTGGATCTATCGATTCATTGATCCAACACTGATTGTAGACAGTGAATCATTCGATCCAGTAATACATGAGGTTTTGGGATTGACAAAATCAAAAGCCAAGACAGAGTGGCGATATTTCACAGATTTAGATCGATTTTTGAATCCTTCAAACATTAATATCTGACAAAGAACAACAATCACTAGAATCATTTCATGCAACATAATTTCGACAAGATCTTTCCAACAAAGGAACCAATTGTCCATGATCTTTTTCCCCCTCTCAAGAGCCCGGAGCGTACACCATCAGAAACAGACAAGCACCCTCGGAGATCATGTCTGTTACAAGAGGTTGTGAAATTTGCAAAACCACCCCCTACAAAATCGGATCATATATAGTCACTAATGGAGGGGGAAACAATGCACCGAGATCAACGTGAAACTGCAATCATGTACACAAGTACGTCGGTACGTAAAAGAATAAAGAAAAAGTGAATCAAATTTCACTTTACCAATGTGCCGTGCCGAGCGGTAGGCAGTTTTGCAAGATATCTTAGACAAACCTTAGTTTCGTCCTCCCTCTGTATTTGGAGGTTAGTCGATAATGTTACCACAGAAAAAGTCTGCAGTTTACGCGACATCCGATAATTGTGTAGGGTGTTTCCTATTCTATTTTCACGAATCAGAGGAACTTCGAGCAGCCTCACGATCTAACACCGCAGAAAACGAAATCTGAAGCTGGAAGATGTGAGAAGCAACGCCCGGTGCAATACGACGTGAAAATCCCACGAATCAAGCACTCATCCGTGGCTACGATCGGACTAGAATGAAAAAGGACAGACGATCGACGTGGTGGAGCGTTAGAGCACGTACCGGAGAAGGCCTTATGGAGTTGCTCGCAGTCCTCGGCCGGGGATGGGACGCTCGCAGGCACCGTCAGGCTCGCCATATCTGCCACCGACACGGAAGCGGACGACAGAGAGGGGGTGAGGACTGGGATCTGGCGAACGGCGATAGGCGGAGGTGGCGAAGCAGAAAGATGGACGTGTGTGTTATATAGTGTGAAGAACTGGTGGCCGCTCGTACCCGTCGTGCGATACGATGTTTTTTTTAAAAAAAAAAAAAAATACTCGCTTATTAAAGTTGTTTTTTTAGCGGTGTCTTAAATTTAATGGTATAAATTAAATTTAAATTATTTAATTTTTTTCAATAATTTATTTAACTATAGTGAATTTATCTTTTTTCTTACGTATACACTGTGTTCTTTACTGGTTAACTGATATTTTTAAACTTACACCTATAGAACATTATGTTTAATAGCATCAATAACGATCTCTTTCCCTCAACCATACACTATTAGTTAGGAAATTATAAATGTTTCTATTGAGATTCTTGTAATACACCATTATTCCTTTGAATCTATCTTTTATTATTCCTTAAATTTCCCTTTGATCTCTCTATTGTATATATATAATAATAATAAAATCTTAAAATTAGACACTATTAGAAAAATAATTTTCTTACTAAAAAAATTAGCTCATTAAATATTATGTATTTACAAAAATTGATTGAAGATTCGAATCGGAGATTTTAAGATTTTAAGATTTTTATAATTAATAATTTTTAAGATGAAAATTTTAATAATAATTAAATGTAAAATCTTATATTTAATATTATATTAAAATTTTATTTTAATGTAAAAATCATATTTAAGATTTAAGATTTAAAATGGTCAAAAAAATAAAGTCAAAGTTAGATCGTAAGTTTAGAAATCAGAGTTTATCATACGTTGAAAAATCTTCACTTTAAAAAAATAATAATAATTAATACCAACATTTTCGGTTAAAATTTTCCGATAAAATTCTTTCTTTCTTTTTTTTAAACTCTTTAAGATGAATATTTTACAGAAAAATAATTCACAATAATTTATATATTAAGATATTTTTTACCGTAAGTGATTATAACAACATCAACAACAGAAATAAACGGAAATGTTTAATTCACATGTAGCGTACGTGTACATGCACGTACATGAGATCCACGTACATACAAAAAATTAAATATAATAACTGAAATTAATCTCAACTATTGCACCAATATTTACACCGTATTTTTAGATTTAAATTTTCTTATCAATGGAATTTAATAAATAATTAATATTTAAAGATTTGGTATCTGTCAAAATTTCGTGATAGTTAAGCAAAGATTAATTTCCAAATTTTATATAGCGCAAAGCGTGACATGTTGTACAATTTGTGACTATATAAAATCCAATTTTCAAAAAGCTTACAAGGGTATCCGTCAGCTGATCGATTTTACTTTAATGAATGCGGACTCTGGCATATTTTATTCTCCCTGACCATATCTCTTTGCTGCAGTTGATTCATCACTGTGTACATTGGGTTTGCATGCCCATATTAATTGTCAAGAAACTGAAGATTTCTTTTCTCTCGTGTTGTTGTAGTGCATGAAAGATCCTGAAGTACTTGGAGAAAAGAGGAGGAGAGGGATGCACGACGAGAGAAGGAGAAGGTGAAAAGACAGAGAAAAGGAGTTTTCCATTTAATAAAAGAATATGTACATCTATATATATATATATATATATATATAAGCAAGAAGAGTATTCTAGAATTTCTCAAGAATTTCTCAGCATGCCGTGGAGCGGAGAAAATAATGATTATAAGAAATAATTCACGAATTCTTCTTTTAAAAAAATATCTCGGCTCTAATAGGCCCCTTCAAGCTGATCATGGTGGAGCCTAGCTAGAGACAGCTTGCTGCAAAACTCTTGAAATGCTTGAGATCCAACTGGCTTCGTTAAGGGATCAACTAATTGATCATTAGATCTTATGAACTGTTCTTTTGACATTGCATACCTTCTAACATGATCTCGAATGAAATGAATATCTATCTTAAAATGTTTTGTTCGGGAGTGAAGTATAGGATTAGCTGTCAGGTATATGGCACTTAAGTTATCATACCATAAGACTGGAGTGGGAATCGACACCTGCAGCTCTTGAAGCAACATTTTAATCCATATAATTTCACATGCAACAAGTGAGAGGGCTCTATATTCAGCTTTAGTACTTGATCTTGAAACATAGTTTTGCTTTCTTGAACACCATGATATGAGATTACTGTCGAAGAAAATACAATAACCAGAATGTGATCGTCTCTCATCAAGATCGCCTTCCCAATCAGCACCACTAAAGGCATTTATGCTTTTTGTAATTGACCTCCTGTACTGCTGACCATGAGTAGCTGTATTCTTTAAATACCTCAAAATTCTTTTTGCAGCCTTGAAATGTTCTATTGTTGGTGTTGTAAGATATTGACAAACCTTGTTCAACGAATAAGAAATATCTGGCCTAGTTATACATAAATATTGCAACGCACCCACCATGCTTCGATATTCAGTTGGGTTTGTAAGAACATCACCTGAATTCTTTGTGAGCTTCGTCTCAGACGCCATTGGAGTGCGACAAGCCTTAGCTCCATCCATCTTGAATCTTTTTAATATATCCACCAGATACTTTGATTGACTAAGGTGTAATTTAGGCCCATTTCTTTTCACCTCTACTCCCAGGAAGTAATGCAAATCACCATGATCGACAAAGATCTTTGACAAAAGTCCAATAGTGTCTTTAATGTCCTAGGAATGCGATCCAATTATCACGGTAAGAAAAATCACATTTTGTGACCACTTTTTTTGTCACTAAAGATATAAAATTTCATCATGAAATATTCTTTTTATCCATCACTAAATATAGTATCACCACTTTTAATTAGTGACGGATAAGATATTTAGTAACGGCTGAAATCCATCACTAAAGAAGTTTAAAATAAGGTACAAATCTGTAAAACTTGACAGGCATGATCCGTTGCTAATTATTTTTTGTGACGGTTACATCTGTCATTAATATTGTTTAGTGATGTAAAAACACAGTCACGTAAGATATTTAGTGACAAAAAAATACGTCTATATGTATAACATTATAACCAATGAATTTATCACTAAAGATCTTTTGTAACGGATGATAATCCATCATAATAAACATTCATCCACAAGAACAACGACATTCATCCAAATAAAACTTAGAAAGAATTAAAACAAATTAATTAAGAGGCATCCACATTCATATATTTGCAAAACGAATTACTCCACATACAATGATAAAATCATAGAAAATACTTATACCATGCATTCATTCACATTCACATTAATCTCCAAAAATATAGCAAATTGTTGATAATGCAATATGTAGAAAATCTTTTGCTAATGCAGCATTAGATTTTTTTTAGGAATCAATACAATGGTAGTTTTCATAAATAAATCCGAGATGTAAGTCTTGGAAATAATTTCTAACCATATTGATAATGCGGTCTTTAAGGGAATCCCTGAAAACTTGATGAAAAAGGGCTTGTAGACCATCTGGTCCCCTTGTTTTGGTTGGATGAATGGAGAATAGACAATGCTTGACTTCTTCATTGAGGATAGCATCTGGATTATTTTTTATGGTTCAAGGACTGCTTTCTTGGATATCATTTATTTTTCTTGCATGGGATAAAATCCTCTGGCCATAATCTATTTTGTTTCTGATTTCTTTCTATCTGATCACCACGATTAGGTCCCTTTTTTGGATTAGATTCAGCTTGTTTTCTCTCAAAAAATGTTCATTTAAATTTTAATGAAAGCTTTGTAGCCTCTTGGCTGTAAATTTGTTGTTTTGAACCATGATCTTTGTTTGTATACAATTTACACTATCCACCTTTCTTTAAAATATTTTGTTAATGTATTTTCTTCCATAATTGATGTTTTACTCTTGCCTTAGTATCATGAAGGCTATCAACAACAAATGTCAACATTTCTTCATTAGATTATGGGATTTATAGAAACATGATTAAAAATTCTAACCCATATGGGACTAAACTTCACACTCCCCTCAAGAATTTCTTGTACAATATATATAACTATTTCGTTATTGCAATGCATAAGAATTGGTTCCAGATCGATGCATTCAACATTTCAACATTATTCAAATGATTAGGGCAACCACAAAAATGACGGATGGTGGAGTACACACGAGGATGTGCGAACGACAGATGGTAGAGGATGCGCGAGGATGTGCAAATGACGAATGGTGGAGGATGCACGAGGTTAGACGTTGCACGATGGAGGATGTGCGAACAACAAAGGATGCATGAACGGCGAAGGGTGGAGGATGTGTGAGGTTAGACGTTGCATGATGGAGGATGTGCAAATGGCAAAGGTGGAAGATGCACTCCGACGGCAAATGGTGGAAGACAGTGGAAGAAAAACTGTAGACGAGCTTTGATAGAGGATGCACAAGCTTTGATGAGTCACAGTAGAGGAGAAGCGATGACGACATGAGGGTGTGGAGCAATTTGGGTATGGGAGGGTTTTACAAAAACCCTCTCATATTTTGTATGACGGATTTTATGTCTTTTAGTAATAGATTATTAAAAGTCTATCACTAAATGTAAATACTTGAGTTTGATAATAAATGTTTCATGATTAAGGATCGTCAATCTTAGCATCCTATCAGAAAGGGAAGAGTACACAATGAGCTCTACTTGCTTCACAATCCACAAACCTATGCTGTTGTTGCTGAAGAATCGTTGAACACATGGCATTTCAGGTTAGGGCATCCTAATTTCTAGAGGACTCTATCTATAGTGAATTTTAATAAATTGCCTATGTTTAACAAACATTATTCAATGTGTGACTCTTGTTGTTTTGGAAAATGCCATAAACTTCCCTTTTCTAATAGCAATACTGTGATGAATGAACCATTACATTTAATTTTCTCAAATATATGGGGACCTAGTCTAGTTCCCTCACTTAATGGCTTTCATTATTATATTCATTTCATTGATGCTGCTACAAAATACACCTGGATTTTTCCTATGGTTCTAAAATCAGAAGAACTTACTATTTTTATGAACTTTAAAGCTGAAATTGAAAAACGACTTGGCAAAAGTATAAAAATCTTGCATATAGATAATGAGGGTGAATACATAGCTTTTAAACATTTCTTGAAAGAGCAAGGAATTCATCATTAATTTTCATGCCCCCACATGCATGAACAAAATGGTTCCTCTGAGAGGAAACACAAACATATTGTGGGCACTGGTCTAACCATGCTTGCACATGTTAAACTCTCAAGAAACTTTTGGCCAGAAGCATTTCAGACCTTAGTTTACTTGATTAATAGACTTCAAGTAAATAGTCTTGATAACAAAACTGTTGGGCCAGTTTCCTCCCACTTCCATGGGCCTGCGAATGGCCCAAAGTTTTATTCTTTTTTTTGGTTGAATGGAAGGGCTGTTGGGAAAATAAAAACAAAGGGGGCGAGTGTTTACGGGGGAGGAAGAGAGAGAAGAAATCCCTCACGTGGAAAAGGGGCGAGCGGTGGAAAGGAAATCCCGACGGGCAAAGGGGGCGAGCGATTGCGAGCGACTGCAAGCGGCAGCAGTGACGTAGGTCTCTCTCCTCCAAGGTGAGATCTCCCTTTCTCGGTGGCGGGAGATTAATGGCGAACTTCTGGCTGGTGACGTGAGGCGCAGTGGTCGTCGAGACATACTACTCGGCATCTCCGTGCGTGATTCCACCAACCGGTGAAGGAGAAGGCCGCGCGATCTCCGTGACAGCGAACGTCGGCTGGTGGCGTGAAGGGGCAGTGATCGTCGAGAAGCACTTCCACCAGCTCCGTGCGTATTCGGACGCGTGGTGCTCAGACTGTGCTCGGACTCGTGTGGCTCGAGAGGAAGTTTGCTTTGAGCTGCCATTGTGATCCCGTCTCGGTTTATTTCCCTTTCTTCTCGTTATCATCATTGAAGATCATATGTGGTTTGTGCTAACCTCAAGTACTTAAGAACATTAGTATTTCCTTTACAGCAGAATGCCAGTTACCTTGACTGAGAGGTTCCTGTGGTTTTTCCTTCTCACATCAAGGAGGTTTTTCATGTAAAAAATTCCTGTGTGTTGCTTGTGATTGGTTTGGTTGGAGTTTGTTTGCTTCATTTTTGTTTTGCTAGGCCCTCGCTTTTCTCAACAAGTGACACCCACCGTGAGGCAAGGAGCCTATCCAGTGGAAAATGGAAGGTAACACAAGCAGAATGATCTCCTTGAATGACACAAATTATCAGGCTTAGAAGGAGAAGATGGAAGATCTCATTTATGTCAAAGAATATTACAAACCGGTCTTTAACACGGAAAAACTAGAAAATAAATCTGATGATAAATGGAAAATTCTACACAAACAAGTATGTCGTTTCATACGACAGTGGGTAGATGACAATGTATTAAACCACATCAGTGGTGAGATAAATGTCAGTTCCTTATGGAAGAAGTTAGACGAGTTATATGCTTGGAAAGAAGGCACCAACAAGATGATTCTCATCAAACAACTAATGCACCTGAGATATCGAGATGGTACACTTGTCGCTGATCATGTGAATACCTTTCAAGACATCATAAATCAGTTGTCCTCAATGGGTATTGTGTTTGATGATAAAGTTAGAGCCTTACTATTTTTAGACTCACTACCTGACTCGTGGGAGACCTTGAAGGTTACTCTTTGCAACTCAGCTCCTAATGGAAATGTTACTTGAGACTATGTGAAGATCAAGGTAATAAATGAAGGATCGCAGATGACTCCTCTACTCATTCTGATGTACTCATTGCAGAGTTGAGGGGGAGAAGTAAGAGCAGAGATACCAGATCAGGAAAAGGTAAAAGCAAATCTAGAAACAAGTTTGCAAATATTAAGTGCTACCATTGCCACAAAAAGGGTTACACTAAGAAATTCTGTTGACTATTAAAGAAAGAAAACAGAAAAAACAAATCACAACTGCATGATAGTGATAGTGAACAGGGAGTTGCCTCGATTGTTGTGGAATTACTTGTTGTTTGTGACGAATCTGTTAACCTTGTAAGTGATGATGAAACCGCATTGGTGTCAGATAGTAGTGCTACCATTTACGTCACATTTCGAAAAGACTTCTTCTCCTCCTACACTTCAGGTGATTTCGGGATAGTGAAGATGAGAAACAACAACAAAACAAAGATTGTTGGAAAAGGAGATGTGCAACTAGTGACAGAAAATGGTAGCAAGTTGATTCTTAAGTCTGTGAGACATGTTGAGGATTTAAGACTCAACATTATTTCAATTGGAAAGCTTGATGATGAAGGGTACTTGAGCAAATTTGGAAATGAGAAGTATAGGCTCACCAAGGGAAGTTTGGTAATAGCAGAAGGTAAAAAAATGTCTCATTTGTATTGCATTCATACTAAGCTTTCCAGTGTTTCCATAAATGCTTTAGATAATGAAGATCAAAGTGTGTTATAGTACAAAAGACTCAGGCACATGAGTGAGAAGGAGATGACAACACTTCTGAAGAAGAATCTCTTGCCAAAGTTGAAAGGTGTACATCTGAAGGATTGTGTAGATTACTTGGCAGGAAAATAACATAAAGTTGCCTTTAAAAGTCAACCTCCTTCCAAGAAAGCAGAGATGCTAGAGCTGATTCATTCTGATGTTTATAGGCCGATGAAGGTAACAACACATGGTGGAACTAGATACTTCGTCACCTTTATTGATGATTTCTTTAGGAAAGTTTGGACTTATGTCTTAAAGTCTAAGAATCAAGTACTCTACAGGTTCAAAGAGTTCTAAGCTTCAGTTGAAAGACAAACAATGAAGAAAATGAAGTGCATCCAAATTGACAATGAAGGAGAGTATTGTAGGCCTTTTGATGTCTATTGTAGGGAACAAGGAATCAAATACCAAAAGACTCCTCCAAAAACACCACAGTTGAACGGTGTTGCAGAAAGGATGAACAGAACATTGGTGGAAAGAATCAGATGTTTGCTTTCACAAGCAAAGCTGTTGAGGTCTTATTGGGGTGAGGCTTTGATGATTGTTACATATTTGATTAATCTTTCACCATGTTATTATCTGCAAGGAGATGTCCCAAACAAGGCTTGGTACAACAGGGATGTGCATGTCTCTTACAGTCACTTGAAGGTGTTCGGATGCAAAGCCTTTGTGCATGTCCCTCAGGATGAAAGAACCAAGCTTGATGCAAAGACACGATAGTGTATCCTTCTTGGCTATGGGCAGGATGATTTTGGCTACAAACTGTATGACCCAGTGGCAAAGAAAATCATCAGAAGTTGTGATGTTGTGTTTGTGGAAGATCAAACACTTGAAGACATAAACAAGGCACAAGTTGAAGCAACACAAGAACAAGGAGACTTGATTGATCAAGACCCAACTTTTGTGATTCCAGCACAACAACAGGTTGAAGCTGAAGGTGTTGATGATAATGCAGGCACAGCTGAACAGGGTCAGGATGATACTGTAGTAGATGGTCATGACCAACAATCGACAGTGCAGGAAGTTCCACCAGCTATCCCTCTCAAAAGATCAGCCAGAGAAAATGTACCTTCCACCAGATATCCTTCAGATGAGTTTGTAGTGTTATTATCTGATGATGTAGATCCAGAATGTTATGAAGATGTAGTGGAAGGCAAAAATGCAAAAGAATGGATGAAAGCCATGCAAGATGAGATGAGTTCCTTGCATAAAAATCATACATATGATCTGGTGAAGTTGCCTCAAGGCAAGCATTAAAGAACAAATGGGTTTTCAAAATCAACGAACAAGAGCACACACCACATCCAACATACAAAGCAAGACTTGTAATGAAAGATTTCACTCAAAGGAAAGGTATTGACTTTGATGAAATATTCTCTCATGTTGTGAAAATGGCATCTATCTAAATGATTTTAGCTTTGACAGTAAGTCTTGATTTAGAGATAGAACAGATGGATGTGAAGACCGCCTTCCTTCATGGAGACTTGGAGGAAAAAATTTACATGAAGCAACCAGAAGAGTTTGTTGAGCAAGGCAAAGAAGACTTTGTGTGCAGGTTGAAGAAAAGTTTTTATGGTCTGAAGCAAGCCCCAAGGCAATGGTACTTAAAGTTTGACTCTGTTATGGGGGAGCAAGGCTACAAGAGGTATAGCACTAACAATTGCGTCTTTGTCAAGAGTTTTTCCCTTGATGAGTCCATTTACCTATTGCTCTATGTTGATGACATGCTAATTGTTGGCAAGAACAGGTCCAGAATTGTAGATTTGAAGAAAGTACTGCATCAGTCTTTTGCTATGAAAGACTTGAGACCTGCAAGAAAGATCCTTAGAATTGAGATTGAAAGAGACAGAAATTCCAGGAAACTATACTTGTCTCAGTGCAAATATATTGAGAGAGTTCTCAAAAGATTTGAGATGGATGATGTAGACTGTGTCAGTTGCCCTCTCACAGCTTGGTTCAGGTTGAGTAAGAAGCAATCTCCTACTACAAAAGAGGAGAGAAGGGAAATGGAAAGGATTCCATATGCCTCTGCCATGGAGAGTCTTATGTATGCCATGATCTACACAAGACCTAATATAGTTCATGTAGTTAGTGCAGTAAGTAGATTTTTAGCAAATCCTGAGGAACAGCATTAGGAAGCAGTGCTGTGGATTATGAGATATCTCCATGGCATTACAAATCTGAGAATTTTCTTTGGCAATGGAGAACCAATCTTACTTGGTTATACAGACTCATGCATGGCAGGTAATGTAGATGACTCAAAATCTACCTCAGGGTATCTATTTGTCTATGAGGGGGAGCTATTTCTTGACAGTTCAGATTACAGAAATGCATTTCTTTGTCGACTACAGAAGCTGAGTTTATTGTTGCTACTGAAGTTTGCAAAGAAATGTTGTGGCTGAAGAGAATACTTAGAGAACTTGGAATGATATAGGACATGTTTGTTTTACTAGATGATAATCAAAGTGCTATTCATCTAAATAAGAACTTGTCTTTTCACTCCAGATCAAAGCACATCAAGATGAGATATGATTGGATTCAAGATGTTCTGAATACTAAGGAACTGGAATTCAACAAGGTCCATACAGATGACAATGGAGTTGATATGCACACTAAAATGGTATTAAAAGATAAACTGAACATCTATGCTTAAATTGCAGACCTTACAGACTGATCCATGTAGGTAGATAGAGGGAGAGATTGTTAGACCAGTTTCCTCTCACCTTAGGCCTGCAAACGGCCCAAAGTTTTATTCTTTTTTTTTTGGGTTGAATGGAAGGGCTGCTGGGAAAATAAAAACAAAGGGGGCGAGTGTTTACGGGGGAGGAAGAGAGAGAAGAAATCCCTCGCGTGGAAAAGGGGCGAGCGGCAGAAAGGAAATCCCGACGGGCAAAGGGGGCAAGCGGCTGCGAGCGACTGCGAGCGGCAGCGGCGGCAGCGGCAGCGTAGGTCTCTCTCCTCTAAGGTGAGATCTCCCTTTCTCGGTGGCGGGAGATTGACGGCGAACTTCCGGCTGGTGACGTGAGGCGCAGTGGTCATCGAGACGTACTACTCGGCAGCTCCGTGCGTGATTCCACCAACCGGTGAAGGAGAAGGCCGCACGATCTCCGTGACGGCGAATGTCGGCTGGTGGCGTGAAGGGGCAGTGATCATCGAGACGCACTCCCGGCAGCTCCATGCGTATTCGGACGCGTAGTGCTCAGACTGTGCTCGGACTCGTGTGGCTCGAGAGGAAGTTTGCTTTGAACTGCCATTGTGATCCCGTCTTGGTCTATTTCCCTTTCCTCTCATTATGATTGAAGATCATATGTGGTTCGTACTAACTTCAAGTTTGAGAGAACTTGAGAAGAACATTTGTATTCCCTTTACAGCAGAGTACCGATTACCTAGACTGAGAGGGTCCTATGGTTTTTCCTTCTCAAAGAGGAGGTTTTCCATGTAAAAAATTTCTGTGTTGCTTGTGATTGGTTTGATTGGAGTTTGTTTGCTTCATTCTTATTTTGCTAGGCTCTCACTTTTCTCAACAAAAACTCCTTTAGAGGCATTATTTTTTGCCAAACCAGATTATTATGCTTTGAAAGTCTTTGGTTACAGATATTATCCCAATTTAAGGCCTTACTTGCATATTTCTTGGCTACCCTGCAAATCACAAAGGGTATGTGTGCTATTCTCCGGATCATAATCATGTTTACATTTCTAGAGATGTCATTTTTGATGAAGAGAATTTTTCATTGAATGTTTAATTAGAAAAATCAAATGATCCTGTAATTTTTGATTCTAGCCAACAATGTAATGATGTTGTACAAAACCAGGTCATATTTCCTTGTCAATCTCGTGCTGTTGTGCCAGAACTTAATTCAGAATCAGATTCTCCTGTTCATAATGATCCAGAAGAGGATCATTCCTCAGAAAATATTTTTGTGCAAGAGCTTCCAAATATTGAAACAACTGAAAACATCAATCCCAATGAGGAGATTAATCGACCAGTTACAAGAGCTTCCAAAGGTATTTTTAAGCCAAACCCCAAGTATGCTTTAATGACTTGCAATTCATACAATATTCCAGATTCACCTTCACAAGCATTAAAAGATCCAGCATGGAAGAGAGCCATGGAAGAAGAGATAGAAGCCTTAGAGAAAACAACTTGGAAACTGGTACCTTCTCCTCCTGGGGCAAATATTATAGGAAGTAAATGGATTTTTCGTGTAAAAGAAAAATCTGATGGAACTTTTGAAAGATTTAAAGCATGTTTGGTGGCTCAAGGGTTTGCACAAAAGTATGGAATAGATTATACTGAGATGTTTAGTCTAGTAGTAAAACCTGTTACTATTAGTCTTAATGAACATGGCTTTAAGTCAGAATTGGAACACAAGGCAGTTGGATGTCTCAAATGCATTTTTGCATGGAGACTTGCATGAAGACATATATATGTATCAACCTGAAGGATTTAAAAATTTCAGATTCCCTAATTATGTATGCAAGTTACAGAAATCTTTGTATGACCTTAAATAGGCCCCAAGAGCCTGGTTTAACAAGTTGCGATTATTTTTGTTAGATAATGGTTTTCAGGATTCACAGTTTGATCCATCTCTGTTTATCAAGAATTTTGGCACATTTATTACATACATGCTAATATATGTAGATAACATTATCATCACAAGGTCCTCATCCAAAGATATTGCAAATACAATACAGAGTCTGGCACGACATTTCGCCATTAAAGACCTTGGTCATCTACACTATTTTTTGGGCGTTGAGGTAAAAAGAACTTCGAATTCCTTGCATTTGTCACAACCAAATATTTGATTGATTTGCTAAAAAGATTCAAATTAGAAAATGCTAAGCCATGTAAGACACCCATGTCTTCCTCCACAACTCAACAAGTTTGTGGAACTCCTCTGAACAATCCAAGTGAGTATAGAAACTTAGTTGGTGCTTTGCAATATATATGTATCACTTGTCCAGATGTAGCATTTTCTGTCAACAAGGTATGTCAGTTTCTTGCTGAACCAACATCAGAACATTGAAAAGCTGCAAAACGTATTTGCAGATATTTAAAGCACACTATCAATTATGGTTTGAACTATCGGAAATCTTCATCATATCATCTGCAAAGCTTCAGTAATGCTTCTATTCTTCATGGTTACAGTGACTCGGATTGGGCGGGAGACTCTGATGACAGGCACTCTCATACAGGTTATTGTATTTTTCTAGGAGGTAATCTCATTTCATGGTGTTCAAAGAAACAACATACAGTTTCCAGATCAAGCACTGAGGCTGAAGCTCGAGCCTTGACCTTAACAGCTTGTCAATTACTGTGGTTAAGTGGTTTATTAAAAGAATTGCATATGAAGTTCACAATCTCAGTTATGTGGTGTGACAACCTCAGTGTCATTCAATTGGCTGCAAATCCAATACACCACTCACGCTCAAAACATTTCACAATTGATTTACATTTCTTAAGAGATCATATTTCAAAGCAACACTTCAAGATCAATCATATCAGTTCAAGATATCAAATTGCAGATTCATTAACCAAAGCAGTAGATACACAAACATTTATACAATTTTGCAACAAGCTTTCTCTTGCTCCCCCTCGTTCAACTTGAAGGGGGCTGTTAAGGATATTACATTGCCTTATTATAAATTTAATTGTATTTAGCATTGATTGAGATCCCTTTGTAATAACCACCACGCCTGTATAAGTGGTGGGTGCCAGAGTTTGTCTCCTGGTTGATGGCTATAAAGATAGCCCTTGTAAACCTTTTGTTTGTACCGGATCAAGCATTTCTTCAAGCAACCTTCCTGCATCACCATCATAGCCCATCACGTTTCTTCTTCTTCTTCTTCTTCTTTCATCTATTCCCTTTCCTGTCTTTCTCCTTTTCTTAACATTCTCTCCCTATTGTTGTCACCATCATCAATTTCACCAAGGGCCATTTGCACAGGAGGACGGCCTGGGTGGTTGGACGGAACATTAATTAAGCAATATTAATGAAATAGATGACACTAATGAAGTAGAAAGAGAGTGAAAGAGAAGGTTGGGAAGGTTAGATGAGCGAGACTTGTGATTCTTGTTTTCTCATGGGAGGAGGAAGAAAGGCTGGGAAAAAAGAGCTTTTATAAGTGAAGAGAGAAAAAAAATCATTTTCCTTGTTTTTCCAAATACACAACTGCTAAAATTTAAGATAATACATTTTCTTTTCATAAATTTCTACGTAGATTTCTTTCAACTTTACGTGACACCTTTCAACAAAGAATTATAGACTTTCAACAATCAAAAGTCATTGTCTAACTTATGCTTATCAGTTGTTCTCTCTTTTTTAATTTTCTAGCACACTTGGCTAAATAGAAATAACTTTTCTTGATATAATCAAGTTATTTAATATAATTTATCTTGATGCTGTATTTCGAATAAAACACCTTTTTTTAAGTACTACTTACTATGTATTGTCGAAGATTTAAAATTTAAGATTTATGGTTGATATTGATAATAACAATTAACGTGACATTTTTTTACATTTGTTTCCTAATTATCTTCTTTTTCTTATGCTATTCGTGTGTGAACATTAATCACATTTACGCCATCAGCCCCACTATGTTGTCACGATCGACTTGTATTAAACAGGAGAGCGTCACCGGTACGATGGTTTAAGCGCCCACCGTAAAATCGACCTTTTTCTGTATTACACTGCCTTCAACTTCTTTCGTCTGTGGTTGAAAGTTTCTCTCTCTCTCTCTATCTTATTTTAAAAAAAAAACTTACGCTTACCGGTTAACATCTTATCGCTTCGACAAAAGAAAATTAAAACATCCGGATCCGTCCGATGGGGACATGTCACCTCAATCACCTCGCCACGTCACATCATCGGCCAAGAACGACGTCCACGTCAGTATTTACGTAACTTTTAAGAATCGAACGAAAGTAAAAATTTTAATTCTACTTTAAAAATGTTAGAGTATTCATGAAAGTTCAACAAGTAATTTATAAAAATTAATTATCATTTGTGCTCTCTGGTGGGCCCCAGCTCGGCCTATGGTAGCACCGGAACGGATCGGATCGGATCCCGCTACTCCCTCTCGTCCACGAGCTGTGTTTTTTTTTTTTTTTTCCCTCTCTCTGTCGTCCACGAGTTCAGACATGCGGTCGGGTCACAGGTCACTGCTCCCGTGCATTGTTCTCACCGCCACGTGTCGACTCGCAACGTCAGCATTTTCATTAATATTCGAGATGATTCGATTAGTCGTCGATGTGGGGTGAGGGCGTCGATGGGTAGGGTTTGGGCTCGGTGATTCTGCTGTTGCGCTATTCGGCGTTCTTTGATTCCGAGGGCGAGTCCGTTTGCTTGCTTGCTTTGGTTGTTTGATGGTGCTGTTCTTGTCGGTTTCTGTTCCAGAGTTCGCGTACACGGCGTGATTGCTGCCGTGGTGAACATGATATCGGATCCGAAGGAGATGTACAGCTTTGGCCCTGGGTAGAGTCGTTCTTCCGTCAGGGATGTCGGATTGGGGCATGTTTAAGGTAAGATTTGTTTATCGTTACACTTGATTTGTCAAAGGATTTGGGTGTGTTGGGTGTCAAATTTTGATCACTTTCTGCCAACCGGCTTAATTCGTTTATCGAATTATATCACAACTTGGATACGATTGTTAGACGACAAAACATGGAAATTGGAAAGTGCTGCTAGTGAAAGATTTTCTGTATGTTTTTCGGTGGAGGATTAGACGATATGTACATGTTGAATGGGAATTTTTTTTACCTTAGTCAAATATAGGTTATATTGAAAATATAATTTTACATGGTCTTATCTCCATTAATTGAGTGACTATTTCCTTCGATTTGAACTTACGTTCTTCAAGTCACAATGAAGCAAGCTTGCCATTGTGTCAAGGCTCATCCTTCTAACTTATATTATTAATAGATAAAGGAAAAAATAATGCCAAATTCAAGGTCTGACTGAGAAAATTACACTATGGTGTGAAATATTCCCTACATGCTTTCCTCTAGTCAGGTACCATCATTCTGCTCTATGTTATTGCAGCAGTGTACTGTACTAAATATCTTGAAATGCGAAAGTCACTTTCTTCTTTACTAATGCATTCAAGTAAACGCCAATATGTATGCATCCAAATTGTTGATCGCTTTCCAGAACCCAAAGAGAAATATTCCAAGATATTAGGTTTTCTAGCTTTCTTACTACTTTTGTGTTAGACCCTGAATTTTGTAAAGTGGTGTACAGAAATGTACAAGGAAAGCTGCAAGTATGTCTTGGTTGGCCCAAGCACACAGAACTAGATAAAAAATAAATTCAATATTCTACAAAAAAAATAAAAGAAATTGAGAGATGTCTTGTAACTTTTTTTAGTGATCAAAAAATTTCCCATATACTATGTCATGAGTTATAGAAAATATTTTATCCGTCTTTTAGATTTTCAAATTCCTAAAACCTATTATGGAAATTTATTGTTGACTGTTACCAATCAGATAGATAATATTTCAGATTGAAGATATCACCTGGGATGCATTTGGAGACAGTTGTGATCATGTAGTTCCTCTTATTGGTGCTGGAAAAGTTTATGGCTTTGAAGCTCAAGGTGATACCCACAAGAAAGCAAGACATGATATACTGAATCTTAAAGAGAGGGATATTGATAACAAGGATTCCACGAAAGATATTTTCATTGGAAACCAGGAAACTACCTTTCATTCTTGTTTGACAGATGATAAGTCTCAATCTGTAAATTGTCCACCATGTCATGCATCAAAAAATGTTTTTGCATTTTCCCATTCTCCCAAATGCGAGGATGTGATTAGTACTTTTGCTTCTGATGATACAAGAACACTCAATGGCTGCCTCAGTGACCATGATGTATCTACTCATGGTGATGGCCTTTTCTCAGATGAGCCTACACTGAGAAATACCAGTGTTGCAAATGAGGGAAATCTGTCTCATTTTTCACTTGAAATGTCTCCATCAGAAACTAATATTGACTTACAGGTGACTGAATCCGAAATTAGGGAAGGCAGTGATATCCTGGACTATGATTGGCCTGATGTTGGCAATTTTGATGATGTTGACAAAATGTTGAGGTACTTTTTTTATTCTTTTACTACTATGAGGAGACCATATATGGTTTCTTATGATTGATGTCTTGATAATTCTATATTTACTTTAAATTTCATATTTACTTTGCAAAGTACTCAACCTGATCTTATATGGGTGTTATAGTATGTCAGTTGAAAAGAGAATTAATAGACTCTTGCTTGCCTCGGGATCTGGTCTATAATTCACATTCCAAAAGGATAATCGTCTTCTTAGCTATGTGCCTTAGGCTATATAGGATAAGACATTCCACCTCGTTCTACAATGATTTAGGTGAGTAAGCTAGCAGAGAAATTATTACAAGTCAAACATGGGTTCAAGTTGTAGCAACCTCCAAAGTTTAGGAACATCTAATCAAAATGGAATTTCTATCTAATTTCCATATTTTCTTCTTATTAAGTGTGAATTATACAACTGCACATGGTATCCCTGAGTTTGTCCGTTTTCAAACTACAAAATACCTATCAAGTCAAACAAAGCTTTTCTGAGTTTCTTCCAATAAAGCTGCAGCAAAAAAAATTGTTTTGATGATCATTCCAAGGTATTTCCTTTTTTTGCAGTTTTTTGTCTTTTTTTTTGTAAAAAAAATTGGATTCTTCTTTAGTTATGCGACATTTGGACAAGGGAGTTCTGGAAATGTAGATGAACTATTGTGGCTTTCATCATCATCATATACAGCTGATGGTAGTGAAGATGCTTTTAAATCGGGCCTCCAGTCCTCATATTCAGAGTTAGATGCATTGAGGGACTCATTGCAAACCGGCACAGTTGTTTGGCCCGATAATGGTTTACAGACTGTGGATGGTGACAAGGTCTCTAGCTTATATTATGACTCTTTTACCAATTGGCTTGAAGAAGATGTTCAAGATCAACTAGATTTCCCTTCAAAAAGAGAGGTATCAACTTCATGCGTTCAACTTCTCCTTTCATGATGCACATTTTGTGAAAAGTAGATTATTTCATTTTAAATATTGTTTGATCAAGGTAATGGAGTAAATCAGTTGTATATATATGATTATTTCATTTATATTTGAAAACAACATGAGCTCTTTTGAGAAATCTTGTATATTTCTTAATTCCATGTTGTATACTTGTTGACAAGGATGACCAATTTGTGAAATGTAGAATGATAGATTATTGCATTGATTAAATGGAGATTTTGTATTTATAGTAGATTATTGATACTGTAATATAAATGGTGTTAGAGTATTATATTAGGCTTTTAGATAATTGGGTAAATGGATATTTGATTACATTAGGGTACCATTACTCATCTATATATTTTGTATTCTCTTTTGTTTAATGACAATTCTTATCCTCTCCCTGATCTCTCTTTTCCAAAAACCCCACAAAACAACCATTAACATTGGAGTCCATGTTGGAATCTTGGGCAGCCACCACCACAAAACCACCAATAACACTAGCTATCCATCTTTACCACCCTACAACTAACACTCCACACTGCCACCGAAGAAGAGGACAATCAGTGAAGGTGGCATCGATGTTGTGAGAGGTTGAGAGAAGGGGCGAGATGTGGCATCGAGAGAAGAGGTGTTGGTGATGGTGTCAAGATATTTTACATGCAGTGATGAGTCAAGTGGTTGCTAGGGGAGGTTAGATGAGTTGGGGACGATGACAGTTGGAGGGGGTGTGTAGTTGAGAGAGTCATGGGAGAAAGGGGAGTGTTGCAAAGGTTTTTTTTGTCACATAGGGTGAAATTTTGTGAGAGGTGAGGTTGGTGATGATGCAAAAATTCACTATTTATGTTGATGGAAAAATTTAAAATTTTTCTAATTTTTTGGGTTGGAAAAATGCCTGAAAATCTGAAATTTGTTTTTGGATTTTCCTTTTCTTGGGTTTCTGTGGGGTACAAATCCCCCTAGTCTAGTAAGGTACCACTTGAAAATCTTCCCCTATTGACTATTGTGCCTAGTGATAATGGTTTTGGGGTTGTGAATACTCTATCCCAATGTTCATTGTAGGTGTATTGTCAACAACAATGGGAACCACTTCTCCCTTTGGTATGACCAACCTTAACCATAAATGTATGCTTGGACATATTAGTTCTTACCACCATGGAACTTGACATTCCAATTGCATTGCAAGAGTGTAAAAGATCTTGTTTGTCCATTTTATTTGTAAATTTGCATTCTATGATAAACTTTATCCTACCTTTTGTAGTTTGTCCTATCCATTTTTTTTGAGTTTATACCTAGGAACTATTAAGGTGCACTTCAGTTATTATATTGGAAATTAGTTTTGGATGAAGAAATGGAAGTACTAAGATCATGTAGTACATGAAACTTAATGATTTTCCTTGTACGAATATGTGTAGTCACTTGTAGATAAACATATAGACCCTATTTGTGCACATAGAATCCCTAGGAAAGGAATTCATGTGAAATCACTTTCCTTTTAACCAAATTCTTGACCCTATTTGTGCATCAAGGTTTCCCATGATTTCCTCACCCTCATGGAATCCTTCTCATTTTCCCAACTGATCTTTCCTCACCTCCCCTTGGAAATGTTGTGCAACTCTTGCCCATGACGCATGCAAGCTACGTTGTCAGAATCTTCACAAGAGATCGACCCTTCCACTAGTAGGCAACACAAGTGGCGACCTCATCGGCAACGTTGCCACCCTTCCCCATTCTACAGCCGAATTTTTGGGACTTCTGAACACTAACGACATAGCCCTCCTGCTCATCCCTCCCATTCATCTATTTGTCAATTGTATGATTTTCTTACATTTTTTTGCAACTCATCCAATTGACCTCTCATTTTTTTGCATTTTCCTGCATTTTTCTACATTGCATTCATTGCAGCCAATCGACAAATCAATTATTCGGATGAGATGAATGTTGATGGAGAAGATTATATATTTACTTCTTGTGAATTAAGTTCAGAAAGGTGAAAAGAATTAGTTGATAGAATGTGTGAAAAAATTATGTTGTCTATATAGAATGATAGAAATGTGTAGTGTTATTTTTTGTGATAATGTATTTTTTATAATTTGTAAACAACATTATGATGAAGTATTTTGTCATGTTAATAGGATTAAAGATCATTTTTATATGCTTTTATAAAATAAAAATTTCATTATTAAAAAATTAAATTTTTAATAACCTTCATTATTTCAATATTTAAAAATTTTTAATATTAAATTTTCCTATCAATTCCTATAGTGCACAAATACTCAAAATTTGAAATTCCTCTCATTTCCCATATGTACGCAAACAACCTTCATTTGTGTAATTTTTCGTCAAATTTCATCATTTCCATTTCCCATTTATCCTTGAATTTTTATCATTTCATTTCCCTTCATTTTCAAGTGCACAAACGGACCTACAATGTCAAGTACAAATTAGATGAATTAGTGGACCACTACAAAGCTTCTCTAGTGTCTTGATGATTATGTAAAGGCCTTTTCTCTAATTTCTTGCCTTAATTCTTTTTGAGTGCTACTTTCCATAGAATTGAATCAGTTATGGGAGCTAAGTCAACTTTATGTGAAGAACTCATTTTTATATGAAAATCTAAATGAGTTGATATTTATGGAGTAACCTTTGAGATTGCTGCTTTGGGGGAAAATCTGATGTATAAGTTGAAGAAGGCAATCTATGGACTTAAGCAATGCCCATGAGTATAGTTTGAAAAATTCAGCTGCTTTTTAATAGATAGAAGTTTCTTCGAGGTGCAATGGATTATTTTGTTTTTTATAGGATACACAATGGTTTTGTGATTTTGGCAGTGTTTATAGATAATATTTTGTTGATAGGCAGTGATTTTGTAGTTATTATTGACACTAAAGGGTACTTAATGATACACTTTTGTTATGAAAGATGCAGGCAAACCCAAATACTTTTTTAATATTAAGTTTGCATATTCCTAGGATAGGATAGCTTTGATGTAAAAGAGATGTGCACTTAATTAACTGCAAGAGGCAGGACTCTTAAGCTGAAAGTTTGATTGTACTCCAACAGACCTCAATCCCCCTTTTTGTGATAGTCTTTGAAGGATCCAAGATGGTGTTGGATATTGTTTAAGAAATTAATCTACTTGATAGTCACAAGACCAAATATAGCTTATACTCTTAGTTTTCTCAACTAATTTATGCATGAGTAGAAAAAAAATCATTGGCAGTGAGCTCCTTGTATTTTTGCTTATCTCAAGAATTCACCTAGTAGAGGTCTTGTGTATAGGTGACATAACCACTTGAGAATTGAGACATATTCTAGTTTTGCTTATGTAGGTGATAGGAAGTCAGTGTCTAGGTTTTGCACCTTTGTTAGTGGAAATCTTGTCACTTAACAAAGTAAGAAGTAGAGCATGGCATCATGATCTAGTGCAAAATTGGAGTGCTGGTCTATGACCAAGTCACTTGTAAAATGTGGCTTAAGTCACTCCTATATAAGCTTGGTTTTATGGTTCAGACTCCTATGCTTATACATTGTGATGATCAAACTTCTATCTTCATTGTGTTTAGTCCCACATTGCTAGTGTTATGCTGATAATATCTGTTTTCTTTAAAAATAAAATACCCAATCTATTTATGAGAGAATGGTCCAAAATAAATAAAGGTACAAGAAGGGAGCATTAGGCCAAAGCCTCATCAATGAACTCAACAAACCAAAAAATCAAACAACTTTGAACAAAATTTACCTAATTTGTAATCTTCCTTGCACTTGGGATCTCCAATTTGTCCAGAGTCCTAGTTTCCCTAGCTTTTATAGGTAGTTCCATTGCATTTTTGAAAACCCAATTGCCTCTCTTCTTGGCTCCCTTCTTGGCCGACACATTTGCTACTTTGTTACCTTCTCTGAAAATGTGTTTTAAGGAGTGCACCTTTCAAAACAAATAATTAGTTTGATCCCATATGGTTTTGCTTGCCAAATGCTGCATCATTTTTCCTACATCATGTTCACCACTTCTTTTGAGTTTAACTCAACTTCAAGGGCTTCTAGATTGACCTAGGGTTGCAACAAAGTAGGAGGCCTTTTTGAAGAGATTTAATTTCTGTCATAACCCCTGAAGGTGCATCATATCTGCTAGCAAATGCTATGACTAGCCCGCTTCCCCCATCTTTAAGGATGGCCCTTCGTCCTCCTTGGTTACCAGCCATCCACATCCCAGTTATGTTGTGTTTAAGATGTTTTCAGTTGGCTTCCTCCAAACCACTCACAAGTATTTTGTATTGTCCCTTTGGACAACTCTCAGACCGTTCTTCTCAAGGGTCCTTTACTCCTTTTTATTTTTATATGAAAGGTAAATGGCTGATCTTGAGAAAGTTTTTATAGCTTGTTTCACCCTTTAGGAAGTCTCCACCAGAAATTCCTCTCAATCCCATGAGAATGGTAGGAGGGCTTCCCTTGCACGAGGGCTTCTTTTTCTCTTAACTGCTAGCGAAAGTTTCGCAAGCCAGACAACTTTCATTTCAATGGCAAGTCTGAAGGCCGTAGTGTTACAGCTGGCTGTAAACTAAAGTTCGTAGTGTTACGGCCAGCCATAGAGTAAAACTCGTGACGTTATGAGTTGAACTTTAATTCTAAATGATAGTCGACACTAAGTCCCAGAGACAGCAGGCTGTTCACCCTAGGATGCCGGTTAAAGGGTGGAATTCCAACCTAGATGGCGGTTGTCCGACCCTGCTTGGCAGCCTTTGACGCACCTTCCAGAGGTGTAAGTCCAATCTTCTTGTCACTTCTGATGCACCTTCTAGAAGTATTGCAGCTGAAACACCAAGTCCTATAATGGACTGGTCGTCCACCTATAGGTGGGTAGACTTTTGGCCTAGACGATGGATATCTGGCCTTGCCAGCCACCCCTGATGCACCTTCCAGGGGTGTAGGACCAGTCCCCCAAGTAACTGTCATTGCACAAGTGCAAGTCCCCAGCCTTTTGCAACAGAGATGGCGGAATTCCGACCAAAACGGAGGAATTTTGACCCTGGTGTCGGTAGCTTTTGAAGCGCTTGACTCACTGCAATAAGCCATTGAGCATGCTGGTCTTCTACAACCAGGGTCAGCTAATTCGACGAAATTCCAGCCAAAATGGCGGAATTTCGGCTAGAAAGATGGAATTTCTACTAGAACGATGGAATTTCGGCCCAAGGTGCTGGCACCTCCTCACACAGAATTCTAAGAGCGTGGCGAGCTCAATCGTCACCCAATTAACGTAATGTGTGCGATGCTTGACCTTCCTATGCCCAATGATCCAACTTCACGAAACGTCGCAACCTCAACCTATAAATAGACTCCCCTTGCCACCAGTGTAGAGATTGGACTCTTGGATCCCATTGCTGCTCGAGTGTCCAAACGTTCCAGCTCCCTTGATAGCGACAACCCGTTCGTCCAGCTGCCGATGCTCCTCGACTAGCACTGTTGACGACGCTTCTAGCAGTAGGTTCTCCTTCGCCCGTTGTTGTTTAGGAGTTGATTGGCTGTTGAGCAAACATCCTCCTGGCCGTCCATGGTTTCAACCAAGAGGGATGAATGTCTGATTCCTTTGCAGCGAGGGCTGACCTTTGACACTCTCTCCCTTCCTTAGCTTGGAAAAGGGATGAATTGTTCGTTTGTTGGCTATAGGGGCATTTCCTCGCCTGAACTGGCAGTCAAATTGGCCGGACGAGACGTCATTCCTGGCGGTTTAGGTAGGTGCCTCGAGACCTAATTCCCTAAGTCCTCGCAGGCCCCTCAGTCGACTTCACCGATTTTCCGCCTGTTTTCATCAACTTTCCACCTCCTTTTACCGGTTTCCTGGAGTTGCCCCGAAATCTAACTCCTTGAGTCCTCATGCAGCCTCCAGTCGGTTTTATCGATTTCCCGGTCAGTTTTATCGTTATCCTGATCGATTTACCATCCTCCTGGAGTTGCCTTGAGATCTGACTCCTTGAGTCCTCATGCAACCTCTGGTCATTTTTATCAGTATCTCAGTGGTTTTCCCGATATCCCGATCTATTTACCGTCCTCCCAAAGTTGACCTTAGATTTGACTTCTTGAGTCCTTGTGCAACCTTCGATTAATTTTACCACTTTCCTAGTCGATTTTATCATTATCTCGGTCGATTTACTGTCCTCCCAGAGTTGCCTCAAGATCTGACTTATTGAGTCCTCATGTAACCTCTGTTCATTTTTATCGGTATCGCAGTGGTTTTCCCGGCATCCCGATCTATTTTACTGGTATCCTGGTCGATTTACCACCCTCCCGAAGTTGCCTCGAGATTTGACTCCTTGAGTCCTTATGCAGCCTTCAATCATTTTTATCAATTTCCCGGTTGGCTTTATTATTATCTCGGTCGATTTACCGTCTTCCCGGTGTTGCCCTGAGATCTAACTCACTAAGTCCTCGTGCAGCCTCCGATTGATTTTATTAGTATCCTGGTCGATTCTCCCGACTTCCGGTCATTTTCTCGTGTCTTAGATGTTTTCTCGCATCTTTTAACGCAGTGCATCTTTGGGATTCTAGATATTTGCCGGCTGTTCCAGGCAGATTTTGGGTGCTTCTACTAGAATCCGCCATATTGGCCTTCGGTCCCCAGTTTTTGGTGGGTCTGAGCATGAATCCTTGCATAGACCCACATTGTCCTTAACTTGCTGTATTTCCTTTTTGTTTTGGGACTAATTGGATTAAGGCATGTTAAGAAACTCTTAATCGTACAACTAAATCTTCATTTTCACTTCACTATGCATTTTAGTTAGCTTGTGCACTAATCACAGTAGGGAGGTCAATTTAAGTTAGGCTGGCTGGGGGTGCCTAATACCTTCCCCACCAGTATCCTGAATCCTTATTCATCATCTCTAAGTAGCAGACTTTTAAACTTAGATTTTCTTGAAGATTTAACATCTCTTTCTTGAGTTGAAGAGTATGTTCTCTTCATTTTCTTGTTTTCCGGTAAAAACAAGGTGGTAACTCCGTTTTTAATTTTAACTCTCGACTTGTTTTCTCAAGTCCCATGTCACTGTTGCTCTCTTGAAATAGCTCCAATCACTTATAGTTGGAAGGAAGGGTAACAAAATGTATGTGTCAACTTTGCTTAATTTACATCAAAGACATACTAGTCTAACAATTGAATATTTGAACTTATTTTTTTAAGTTACTAACCATGTAGGTGAAATTTATATGAAAATTTTCTTTAATTTCTCATGCGTGCACATACAGGTTTATGATTTTCAAGATTTTCCATTAGACATGGAAATGACCCTTCTAAATTTTCTTTTTCTTAAATTTCACTTTCCTTTACATTTTTATTTTCTTGAATTTTCTTTTCCTTAATTTCTGAAACACACAAACAGGCTCTTAATAATCCCTCAAAGAAAAAATCGTGAGAAGAGGGAACCTGGTCTCCAGTCTCCTCCCAATCACTCCCAATCCATCGGTTGCCTCTCATTTCATCCCTAATTTGGCTCTCTCTCTCTCCCAATCATGCATTTCATTGGGTGAACTCCTTCGTCCGCCAACTTCGGCTCATCAAAGGCACCTGCGCATAAAAGATTTGAGGTGACTTGACTGTTGCTCATACATCGCATATAGAAAAGTTGACTCCTCCACTGTGTTGTCTCACATAGACGACTCCTGTAGGTGACTCCTTCGCTGTGACTCTTCACAGTGATCATCTTTGCATCCTTGACTTTGTGGAAACATGTCCTTGTTTGGTCTCCTTTGCTGCCTCTTATGCCTTTGCTACCCTCTCCTCGTGGTGGTTTTTGTCATCCTCTCCCTTCTCAAAGCATTGCCTTTTGCTTTTACTTCTGTTAGAATAATTGATTTCTTGCTTTAAAGTGTATTTAATGGTTAACCTATTATTGTATGAGATATGGTTCTTTGATTACTACTTGTTGCTGCTACTATTATAGCAGTTTTTTAAAATATTCCTTTGTTATTTCCTGTTTTGTTTAAATTTGTTGAGTTGTTATTAAGTCTTTTGTGTTATTGAAATTGTTGCAAACAAAATCTTTTAGCTTGAGGAAGAGTATAAGAATAAACGATGTATTAAGTTATTTGTGTATCGTGGGTTTAGTCCCACATTGTTTAGGTAGTATTATCTTCTTTGTGTAGTTTTTATATACAAAGACTTTATGTTTGCTTATGAATAACATTTGACTTTCACGTACCTCTTGTATTCCAACACATATATAAGAAGAGACATCTCTACTCCTTGTCAATTGATTTTGAGTTAGATATTTATATTCCAACATGATATTAGAGTAAAATATGATCTTCCAGGCCTAAGTTTACACACATATGGTCTCACATTGAAAAAATGGGAACGAGACTTTCATATGTATAAAAAGAGGCATTTTCTACTCATAGCCAATTATTTTAGTATTGGATGTTCAAATAAGAAAAAGCTTGACATGGTTCAAAAGAGTGGAAAGAACCTATGTGTGCATGTCTATCAAATAACATAGAAGTTAATAGAATATAGTTGTGCAAAGGGATTTATGTTGCTGATCTCACTTTGTTGAACTAAAAGCATGTTAGTTGGTTTGAACCTAGGGTGCGGACTTTTATGAATTTGGTTATTATTAGTTCTGTTGTCTTTCTATCAAAAGTCAAATGTTGTATAGAGATTGATAAGATCAGCATACTTGTCAGGGTCATATAAATAAAAATTTCCTAGCTCATCTTTTATCGCACATTGGCACATTTCAATTGCTCTGCCTTTGTGTCTGTAACACAATGCACCACTGCAGTTTCTCAACCTATCCAGACGTGTAAAGCACAATTATTCATGTGGAACTCATCAATGGTTAACAAAATTGTCTAGTGAACATGAAAGATAAGATCCCATAAACTTCTAATCTTTGTTTCAGCATAGTAGTGAATGCAAAATTTAATTATAAAAGTAGATTATAATTTTTCATAAATCTTTTCCCATTGCAGATATCATATGAAAATTTTCTAATATGTTTTTTATTCAGGTAATCATGAAAAGAGATGAAGAAAAGAATCAACTGGATAAAAAGGAAAACATAAATACTTCAGAATATGCAAGTGGAAGCACCTATCCTGTTCATGACACTCTGGCACAGCATGATAATCAAATATACTTGCCCTCCTCCATTGGAGCACCAAAAACTTCTCTCTCTCGTTTCACTGGTTCTCATATTCAACATGTGGATCCTGAAAATTCAGGATCCCCACATGCTCCTTATTCAGAGAGATATATTACACTGTTGAGTCCCACCGTTGAATCTGATTCTACCATCAAATCACTGAAAGAAGCTAAACCTTCACTTTTGATTCATATTCCAGTTGAAGCATCCAACAATGAGCACCAGTCTCTGAAATTCCTCAGTCCATTATCAAACTCATCCACCACAATTGCAGCAAAAAAGATAGCGAAAATGCATCTAGAGCAGCAGCTTCATACTGAATTGCCTATGGGTCAGCCTAACCAGAAACCTTTGTGTTTATCTGGATTAACTAATCAAGATTCCTCTAATAAAAAGCAGTATGAAATAAAAACTCCAGTTGGAAGAAACGACCATCTTCAAAAAGGTAGTCCAGAACATCCCAAAGAGGACATTGATTCTATTAGCCGAGCTGACTCCTGTATAGCCTGTTCTGGAGATATTCTATCAAGTCCAAAAACATTTCAGCAGCTTCAGGACGTTATGAATCAGGTAACACCAGTAAGCTCAAAAGACTGTTTAATTAAGGGGCGATTTGCACATTTGGAAAGTATAAGAAATTATAGGAATGGTGGGAAATAATAAGTCAAATTTTTCACAATTTCCTACCATTTCCCAAACTTTCCAAAGGCACAATTCCCTACCATAATGTTTAAATTGGATTGTACTTGTTTTGAGTCAATTTGATCAATTGATTGTGTTAAATGGCAGAAGATCAAAAATCAATTGATTAATCATTACAACAGAACGTATTTATCTGCACTCCTTTGAGGGTACAGAACATATTTCAAAGCAAACTGTGTTTTAAATTCAGACTGTCTGCATCCAAATCCAGAATTTTCAGATTTCTCCATCTGCCACCAAGTGATCCAGATTTTCCTCCAGTCTTCTCTGCATTCATCGGGAACCTCCCTTGAAGTGCAAACTTTCCTGTCATGGTGAAACTCACCAATCTCTACCATGGATCATCAGGGTTTTGTTTGCACTAAAAAAACCCCTAAATTTTATTCATCGGGCAGGGGTGGCCTGCAAAAATCATGACTATAACAAATGACAAAAACAAGAGAACTATACCAAAACTTGCCTAGAAAAAACACAAAAGACACATTAGTGAGAGGTAATAGATGTGGTGGAAATAGGTTTTAATGGTGGTCAAGTTTGGAGATTTTTCCAGCGGTGGAGAAGAGTGACCATTGGTTCTCCAGCAGTTGGGCTTTTAGAGAGGTGGTGGATGTAAATTGGGGATAAAACCCTAACTTTGATATCATGTTAAGTGGAAGATCAAAAATCAATTGATTAATCACTAGGATTATATGTTTATATCTCTCAATGCCAATGGGAAAGGATATATGGATATCCATATATCCACAAACCCCATTTAACAGATAACCTCAGTTTTACTTGTCTCGCATGTCACATGGGATAGCTCAAAGGTTTTAACGTATCAAGAATTTACCTCCCCTATTTACTATCTTGATTTAATTCATTTATAGAGTAATTATGAGAACAAATCTGCACCTGGTGACCTGCATGTAGCACTAAAAGAAGTCTAATTATTCTGATTGTACATGTACTATTATACTTGACATTTCTGTTTGCACTTAGATGTATATTCACATGCATGTATTTCTTCCTCTACTTTTTTACATTTTCCTGAATCTTTTGTGAGATTTTAGTTAAATTAATTTATTTTTACATGGAATTTCGTCTTCATCAGAACAAAATTCATTATCATCATTATTGTTTTGTGGGAGAAATTCTTTTTGGAATAACTACTGTCTGTTTCAGTTGGACATCAAAACGAAGTTGTGCATAAGAGATAGCTTATATCGGTTAGCCAAAAGTGCTGAACAAAGGCATACTGTTGATCATCCAAAATCAGGCTGCTGTGACAGTATGGATTTGAGCAAACATATTGAAAGTGACAAACCAAAGAGGTATATTCCAATTATAGACTATCGTGTAGCCATGTTAGTTTAGAATGGAAAAGCATATTGCATGAAGTGATTTTATGTGGAAATTTGAGAATAAATTACAATTAGCGATAATAGACCAGTAGGACTTTTTAAAGTCACTGAAAAACATCATTAGTGTGTAATTTATTTTTATACGAACTTGCATAGAAATGATGTTCAACTTAATGTATGGAAGCATCGTATTCTCATAACAACCTTATACTGCATTGGTGTAAGCAGAGTCCAGGAACAATGTATAATTGAATGAAAAGGCTCATCATTGGAAAGAATTGTTTTGTCATGTTTGCTGAATATTTTAAACCACTACATCCACTTTAATTGTGTTTCCCAAACATTTTAAAAAACTACAAGTTCTGATGGAAAATTACTCTAAATGTTAAATGAGAAATTTAAGAAATTTTAAGTACGATTGTTTCATTGTAAAACAATAGATAACAAAGATGCCCTAATGTAAATCACGTATTGATTGATGCTTATTATTTTTATGAGAATCATTCTACCTTTTTTGTAGATAAATAGCAACAAATGCCCCAATGTAGCACAATTCTGTGAAATAAAGACTTTGTTTAGTAACAAGGTACTTCAACTCTAACAACTATGAAAAATTGAAGTTCATGATAGTGAAACTAAGGAATTGGAGCTACATAATAAATTTTGAGGTGGAAGTTTATGTATAGGAGTTTGTGCGATGATGATGACACTCGAGAGTTTGTTAAGAGCTAACTCCATAGTAATTGTCTTATTACCAAATGTAACAGTCTTATGGGTGTTAGGCCATAACTTGGGCCAACCCAATTTATATTTAGAGTCCAATCTAGTAGAAAGGGGTATTAGATGAAGTGTTAGGGTTAAGGGAGGGGGATTTAGTTGCTTCTTGTTGTTGTTTGTGTTCTTGTGAAGGCTATTAACCCTTGAAGTATGGCAAACTGTCTTCTATTTTATTGCAAAATTTTCTTGTTACATATGGTATTGAAGTTGAAATGAGAAATTTTTTAAATAATGGATTAGATATTAAAGGTCTATTTGTGCACCCAAAAATTTTTCTTAGGAAAATAAGACAAATCTAAAAAACAATTTCTCCGAAATAACAAAATATATTTTCCTGGAAATAATTTTCCAGACATTTGTGTATGTTAGAGAAAATCATAAAAATAAAAATTTAGGTGTTTGTGTAACTGTTAGAAAATAAGGAAAATTTTGGTGAAGATCTTCAAGCATTGTCTATTGTCATTGGTGAATAACAATGCAACCAACCCTGAAACCCATAAAATAATGCAGATTAACAGTGCATTGTCCATTGTTTTTAGTGATTAACAATGCAGATGTCGTAATGTTGGGTTTACAATCTATTATCTAAGGTAATGCCTTCATGAATACAAAAATGTTGGGTTAACATTTTTCCTTACAAATCAAACACTATGGTAATGCCTTCATGAATATGATCAAATGTTCATTGTCTTTGGTGATTGATAGTGCATTTCATCAGTTCGTATTATAGTAGATTATTTCTCTGAGCATTATTGATATCTAGTTGATTGCACATGGACTAGTTTTCCCACAATTATAGTGATATCCATTGATGTTGTCCTTTTTATGGATTAGTTTTTCCCAATATTGGTGACATGATCGACTCACATGGTGTTTACTAGTAAATCAACCTGATTATCATTATCATGGACAATGTGGATCAGTAAATGTCTGTCTGGTAAAAGAGGGAAAGAAAACATATGCATCTGGTAATGATAGATGTTTGTTGCAATTTTATGTCAAAATTTGAAATTTGCTATTATCCAAGACGTGTTGTCAAATCTTTATGAATGTTCATACCTGAAAAGTAGGGATCTGAGAGATGGTCCTCTGTGATGAGCTTAGATCTTATTATAGATAGATTTGTTGTGAAGAGATGGGCATGGGCTTCTCTTTACATGTCCAATTTGGCACATGGTAAGAGTGAAATAATTTGTGCCATTTTGTCAATAAGATTATGCTACCTGGAAAAGACATAGGATATGCAAGATGGATTTTGTTCTCTTGTTGATCTTAGGGGAAAGATGATCCATTGACAGAGTAGTGGTTTGTTCACAGCAAAGGAATGGTTACATCTCTGATCGATTGTGTGTCACTTTTTGATCCATTTGATCTTTGATAAATTTCTACTAGTGACCTTATGCCCTTTTACTGGAGCATGATCAATTGTGTGGCACTTTTTGATTTTTAGGTTCATCTCTGATTTGATCATTAATCTTGTCATTATCTATCAACTCATCTACATCTTCTACTACTCTTTGATTTGATATTATTTGCAATAACATGGTAGGTTGGATTTCTTGAGAATTGTTCCACTTGTACACTTCTTTTTCATTAAATTTTATGTACCTAGAGATGATTATCTTACCCATGGATGGTTGATATAGTCTCTAAGATTTTAAAAGTGATACTATAGTCTGTAAGATTTCAAATTTTATTTTGAAACTGCCTTTTGATCAAGTTTATCATGCTTAATCTGTGGGACTTATGTGTAGCATGCACAACCAAACACCTTCAAATAACTTAAGAGAGGATTTGTATTGACACCAAAGTTCAAATGAAGTGGCATTCTGTAGCACTTTAGTAGGCAACTTGTTTGTAAATATGCTACTATATTGCATGCTTTAGCCTAGAGACACACTTTGGTAACTGCTTTTCATGCATCATGCATCTTGCTATCAACATGATAGTGTGATTCTTCCTTTCATTCACACCATTTTGCTATCAAATGAAGTGACATTCCTAACTTTGTTGTCAATTGATGTTTTCTCTCAACCTCTACACATATGCTACTGAATTCACCACTAGTGCATTCTTTCCCATTATTCGATCTAATGATTTTGATTTTACAGTTGCTGTTATTTTCAACTGGGTTTTTAAAGCTTTTAAAAGTATATGGAACTTCTAATTTTGATTTCATAAAATAAATCCAACACATTATAGTAAAATCATCAATAAAGATTACATGATACACTACCATCCAAAAATGGTGTGCTCATTAGACCACCTACATCTGAATGCACTAACTGCAATCTCTGTTCAGATTTCCAAGTGGATGATGAAAAGTTTTTCCTGCACAATTTGCTAATTGACAAGCATAGCAATTAGACGAGTTATCTTCAAAATTTGGCGAATCTTTAATTAATTTTAAACTCTTCATTTTCATAATTCTTTCTAAGTGACAATGATCTAGTCTCTTGTGCCAAATGTCTTTGACATTTGCATTACATGAATTGGCAACAAACTGATCTACAAGATTAAGTTGAAATCTTTGTCTCTTCATCTTAACCTTGAGAATTTTCTAATTAGTAGGATCACAAATACTGCAATAGTGATCTTCAAACACTATCTTAAAGCCTTTTTCTAGGAATTAACCAACCCTTACTAAATTTTGATTAACTGTAGACATATAAACACATCTGTAAGAGACCTTTTGCCTGAACTTGTTAAGAAGGTTATTGTTCCTCTCTCTTCTACTATGATATAGGCACCATTACTAATTTTAATTTTGGTAGCTTGAGTTGGATACAACTCCTTGAATAGGCATTTAATATAAGCTAGTTTTCTGTTGCCTTTTCATCTACACTTGTTAATGTCATGAACAACTAATCCTCTTGATCTAGCTCATGTTACTAAGTAGCATTCTTCTTTTTTTGAAATTCAAGGACTGCCTCGTGAGCAGTCTGATTGTATTTTGCATTTGGTCTTCTCTAACACTTAAATGGAGGATAACCTTTCTTCCCACAATGTTGGCATTGAGGAAAGTTGTTTTCTAAATTTTTTGGTTGGGCTTGCTGGTGCTTTTATCAATTTTGATTCTTGTGCAACTTTTTTCCCTTTCTTATTGGCATGACCTTTTGCCAACAAAGCTCCTTCCATAATTGTATTGGTGTGAAAGTGGGTAGATGGATATCTGTTTACGATGTAGTCTGTTACATCTTAAATATATATTGTAGTTAATCTTTCAATGAAAGATTATTTTACATCAAGTTTCACATGGTACCAAATTTTGGGTTAAAACTCCTGTCCACCACCACCGCAATTGTCCTCTTTCACTAGTGGTGTCACCATGATATCCTTTTTTGTTTCTACTGTTGGCTAGTTCTACTACATCTAAAACCATTGTTAGATGTCATTTTCACTTCCCATTTTCTCTTGACATTGACTACTAAGGGATCACCAGCATCGTTCAATCTTGATCAACCATCAATTCCTACTCATGAGGCCATAGGCCTACTCAACTGGCTATTCTCATGCAGCTTCAAGCATTTGATTCGTGTACCACTACTGCTATTTCTTCTACTTCAAATATGGGACAAGTCATGATAGCTAAAGGTTAAAAGAAGAAGAAGAAGAAGAAGAAGATAGGTAAAGGTGATGGTTGGCCTATTATAGACTCAAGTGCCTTTTCATACATGTTAGGTACACTTGGTTTATTTATTTACACTACCTACTTGATATTGCTTCTATTACCATTATTGATGTTCAATCATATCTTGTCTCTAGAGAAGGTTCTATCCAAGCTTTATTTAAGATTAGGCTTGATAAAGTTCTTTATGTACCTAATTTTCCTAGTAAGCTATTATCCGTTAGTGTTATTACTATTTTGCATTTCTGCTTAGTCACCTTTTCCCCCTTCCATTATACTTTTCTAGATTTTCTAACAGTGACAAGGATTGGTTTGGATTGTGACGTGGTGGAGTATACAGGCTAGTTTGTGATCATCTGTTGCATGGATTGCTTGCATTGTTCACTATCTTTGAGTCTTCCATTTCATGGCATTATCATCTTAAACATTCATTCCATCGAGAGTTACATCAAGCTTTTCCTCTGATTTTCTTTTTTTCATTTAAGTGTGAGTCATGTCAACTAAGAAAGCAACATTGAATCACCTTCTAATGCCTGTAATTGGTGTCTAGTAAGAGTTTGTTTGATTTTGCACATTGTAATATTTGGGGTCCTAGTGCTTCATCTATGTCTAGTTATCAATACTATATAATTTTTGTTGATGATATTTTTCATGCCTTTAATATTTTTATTAAAATATTATTAGAATGTTCTAGATATTGTTAAATTTTTTTTTGCAAAAATAAAAATTCAATTTTCTATTACTCCAATACTTTTTAAAAGAAACAATGCTCTGGAATTTCTGAAAATTGACTTTCAAGCTTTTTGTGATTCTCTTAGAGTGGTGCATCATACTTCTCAAAAAAATAGAATAACTGAATGAAAGTATCACTATTTTCTTGATGTTGCCTGCACCATATTGTTACAAAATATAAAAATATGTTTTGCCTAGTGTAGTTTTAACCATTTATTTAATCAACTGCGTGCCGTTAGCTCTTCTTGGAGATTAAATTCCACTTTGTCATCTTTATCTTAAAATTGGGTTGTTTCTCATTCTGATTAAAGTTTTTGGGTCTAGCCTTTATTCAAAACTTTTCTTTGAGGTTAGACAAGTTGTCCCCAAGGACACTGTAGTGTGTTTTTTTGGATATTTGTGTATTCAACAAAAGTGTTGATATTCTCAACATCTTTCATGTCTTTGAATTTTTCATCACTGGCATACTACTCCTTAAGATAATCCCACACTTCTTTTGTTAGTTTCAAGGGAAAATTCTTGTAAAGATGCTTTGTGAGACTGTAGCAAACAAGTAAGCTTTAGCTTTAAACTTCCTTTTCTCTTCTTGTGACTCTTAACTTGAGCTAGTGGTGGATTGTTGGGAAGTGGAAGAACTTCATGAACATCTTTAACAACCTCCCAGAGATCCAATGCCTCTAGGTAGGCTTCCATCCTAATCACCCAATTTCAATAATTTTCTCCATCAAAAACTGGTTGCACCAAATGAATGAAATCAGCATCACCTTCCATGATTTGTGCTAAGAATTTAACATTAGGTTCTTGTAGATAAATAGGATTTGATACCAAATATTGGTTTGGTTTGGAGAAGCAGAAGTGAAAAACAAAGAAGATGAGGTCAGAAGAACTAGTAAAATGAAAATAAGAGTTCTATTTATTCTATAACTGAAATGGATGTATTCACATGTATATTTCAGCACAACTATTATAAGAGAACTGAAAGTAACTACCCAGTACCCACAACCCCACATTGCACACCTCACGTGTATAAGATTAAAAAAACCTAAAACCTCAGAACAACAGTTCACATACATACACATCCAGCCGTTTCTAAAACACTATTTTTAACATAAGATAAACGAAAATGAGCTTAAGTAGTTTATTCATATCATTAGGAAACCAAAAAATGCACCCTTTGAAAGAAAAAAATAATTATTACAAAAAACTAAAAAAATTAGTTATAACTACTTGGTTAGAAACTATGAAAAAATATTTAAACTTATATAATTTAATTGAATATTTGACCATAGATAGAAATACATTAAAAAAAGGATTCATGTGATCATGCCTACGTTGTGAGATTATGATTCTGATTATTGTTGTATTTATATAAATGTAAACTTTCTAGTTTTAACAAATGAAAACTGCTTCAACTGGAGCATGCACTCATCTATTCCGAACTGCTTCAATGATGCATTTTTCACATGATTCATTCATGTTGTCTGTTTTTCTGTCATTTAGTGTATGTCATGTTGACTAATTATTAAGCAGGTGTCATGGGTATATGGATGTTGAAATGGAAACAAGCACAAATCCCATTGATCGATCAATAGTTCACTTGCTCTTTCAGAGACCTTCTGAACATCCATCATGTCCTGCTGAAGACGCAATGCCATATAAACCATTAAACAGTAAGAATATATGGAATTCACAAGTTATTTTTCATTTCTTTTCACTTGCACTAACCCTTTGGATCTTTGATAGGTGAAGTTCTCATTGTATGAGAAGCTTACACAATACCCAACCTGTTGGATGCAAGGAAAATGATTGGCTCCATAAACTAGGAAATATTGATCAATGGATTCAATGCCACTGGTGAAATAACCAATATTCAGTCTCCACCTTTAAGATCATTATGACTATGGGTATTTTTCCCTCTCTTGTATAAAATTACATTATACTACTACCAGGGAGCAGGTTAGACTGCTATCTTGTCATAATTCCCTTTGCATCATTAATTCATGTCATGATGCAATAACCATGTATCTGTTGTCACTTGTATCATTAGCATGTATTATGATGCTAATTATCAACCATCTGCTGCAATTTCATGGTTGCAAATTGGGGCTTAGGCATAACTGAAATAGATGGCTGGCTGCAATATTTCGGTGCATGTCTAACGTCATTTTAGTGCATTTAACCTGCTAAGTTACATCAAAAGAACCTGCTAAAGTGTGAGATGTGTGTCTTCTCTTGCTGCTGAAAATGTTGTAAAGATGAGAATGACGCAACACTGCTGAATATGCTGATCTGCAATCCTCATCACAAACATGAGAATGGTATGACCATTTCTCATTTCATAATTTTGTTTCAGCTAATGGAGTAGTCAGCATCTGTCGCATCATACCATCTGATCATGTAATTCTCTGTTGCTTACCCATACCTATTTTCTAATGCAACTTAAGTTTGCAAACAATTTCATGTACAAAACATAAACATGACTGGACGAAAAATTAGGTTCTTAAAGAATGCTTCATTGTAATGTCATTATGTGCACATCAGATAACATTGGTAACCTCATTTTGTGCTCTGTCAGTGTGCTAATTCGATTGGATCATATTTGAATGTCATGTCTGGATTAGAAGATTTTTGGTGAAGGACACATTTTCACAAGAATGAGATGCATATATATTATTTCTTTTAGTGTGGACACATCCAATTGCATATGAAATCTCCAAAACTTTGAGGCTTAATTTACATAGATAAGTTTCAAAATGCTTTCTATATTGGATCAACACCTTTAATTTTTCTCTATTTTCATTTTATTCATATTCTACCGCTTCTGTTTGCAATCAATTTTTACACAAATGGGTACCACTTTAAAAAGAAACTTTCTTTTGAAGACAGTAGGGGGGAGGGAGTGCCATTACCAGATTTCTTTTATTTGTCATTGATAAATGTAGCAATGCAAGGACCACTTGTAGATTCACCTACAATACTTGCTTTGTGTGGATAGGTGTAAGTTGCCAAAACATGAACGCATAGTTTGGCCTCTCTAAAAACATGCTTGATGATGATCTCCATATCTTGCTGCATCCCCTTGCACACAGTGAGTATATCTCTAGTTTCCCATGTGGGAGGCTTATGTGACCTCGAAATGGGAAGTAATCCCAAAGCAGTCACTATCTATTATAATCCTCTTTCTTTTAATGACCTGTGTGAAAATAATGTGGCTATTGCCTCACACATTGGAGACACCATATGATGCCAGGTTCCTACTGCTTGATGCCATATGATTGATTTTCATCCCTAGTTACAACTTACAACTGCAATAGCTGATGAACATTCATTTTTGCAACTACCATCCACATTGATGGTCTTCATCAATTCCTCAGGTAGCAAACTCCATGTAAGATCAAAGCAACATTAGTGCAAGTGGCATTTCCATTGCTCCCTTGTTGCACATCTCGGTCTCCTCAATTACTCTTTTGGTTTGTAGTGGATATCTTCGAAAACCAGCTTGCACTGAGTTTTCCACAAGCTCCATGTAATGTTCACTACCAAGCTATGTGGGGGCCGTGTTTCTTACAGACGTCTTTAGAAAGTTTTCCTAAAAATTTATCTATCTTTTTTATAAATGCATAAGAGGATATCTAGAAGTAACCATATGTGTAACCTTAAATTTTCAGGCCCAACGGAAACCTCCACAGCTATAACTCTGTTCTTTTCTGTCTTACGAAGAAAGGAGAGAAAAAGAAAAAGAAGAGTCTACTTGGTCTATTAAGGAAAAATTAGAAAAATCTATATGCAAGGAGAGTATGTCTCCTAATATATGGATAAAGCTAAGTCTGTGGATCTGAGATTCGAGTAACTGTTCTAGGTACGTATAAAAAAGGTATTAGACACCTTATACACCTAAATTACTTCATCTCTTGATTATCTCAAAATAGATGCATTACTAGCAGGTGCCCTTAAGTGCATATAGTGTGTACTAAACTAAGATTTCTAAATGCAAGCCTACATGATCGGATGCTCCTATCACTCTCCTTTGGATTTCCAAAAGAAACATCGGATTTCTAGAGAAAATTTTTGGATTTCCAAGAAAGAAAAAACCAGATCTTCTGAGGAAATCTTCCAAATTTTTAAAGAAGAGGCTGAATTTTCAAAGAAAAGCATCTGGACTTCGAAGGAACAAGGTCGGATTTCCAAAGGAAAACTTCTGCCTTTCTTGAGAAAGAAAACATTGGATCTTTAAAGGAAAACTTCCACATTTTCGAGTGCAGAGTAATGTATAAAAGGGGCTTATTAGAATTATTGGTCTTATTAGGCTTAATTTGGGTATTAAGTGGATATCTGTTTAAGAATCCATTTAACCCCATGTAGTCTTCCCTCATTGGTGAATCAATCATCCATTTCTCATCTCTCACTCCACATTGTATCACTAAACTACCCTTTTCTTTGTTCTTCCAACCCTAATCTACCCATCATCGTCATTGCTGTCTCTCTCCATGTGTTGTTGATTCTGCAGATCCACACCACCACGACTTCTCCTAGTGTATCAACAGCCATTGTTGGGCTCATTGATTCTTCTAGCTCTAGTTCTTGCAACTTCCACCCCTTGCTTGATCATCTTTTGCATGTGAGCAAACATGCCTCTATTGACCATCATTTGGTTTCCATCTAAGTGACAACATGTCATCCAATGTCCATCTAAGCATGAGGATGTGCACCGTCTACTTCCTATCTACACTTGTGCCATCTCCTACAACCCATGTCAGGGTTTTCTTCCCTTTAGTGGCCCACAATATGAAGATAAGGTGAATTGCTGAAGGATTTGTCTGCTCCACCCCCTTATCTTTGTTCAGTTGTGCTCAAATCTTACCGGATAAATGTAAAAGTGAGCATTTGGACGTGTACTACTAAAGATACTTCATGGCTTGCAAGGAATCTACAGTGTGTCAACTCATTAATACCCCTGAAAAGTTAAATGAGTGAAATTACTTGATGTGGGTGAAGAGCATTTAGACCTTTGTTGCTATGCAAAGAAAGGTTCATCATCTTACAAAGTCTCCACCTGATGTCAAGGATCCCACATATAATAATTAGTTTATAGATGTTTTTGTAGTTGTTACTTGGCTAAAGAATAGTGTATGGAGACCAACGTAGTTCGTGGAGTCATGATGCTTCATTTAACTAAAACTATTTGAGATACCCAAGGCAAATGTATGGATATGAGAAAAATATCATTTGGATGTATGAAGTTTATGAACAGATGACAAGTAGTGTTGATCTTTTCATTTGTAAACTCAAGGGCTTCCCATTGCATGACAAGTAGTGTTGATCTTTTCAATTGTCTATATAGTCTAACTAACCTAAAAGGTGCTACTATTGCAAATGGTCAATCTTGTTGGGTTTTTGGTCCATGTACTATACAGACCTTCTCTAAAATTTGACTAGATCAAACTCTCTACATTCTTAATTTTGCCATGAATCTCTTATCTACCAGTACTATAACTATTCAACTTCATTATTCAATGACCTTTTTTCATTTTCATTGCACTTTTCAAGATCTATAGATAGAGACGAGAATTGGTTTGGATCGTAAACAAAGTGATGATGTGTACATGCTAGCCTGTGATGCTCCACCACATGGATTGGTTCCATTGCTATCAACTATGGAGTCCTTTGTCTCTTAGGCTTGGTTATCCCTCTCTAGAGAAACTTAAACAAGCTTTACATTGAATGCTTGTTTCTCCCTTTGAGCATGAGTCATATCAGTTAGGAAAACATAGTTATACCATTTTTCATTATTTGCAACTTGTGTCAAGTAATAGTATTTTTTATTTGGTTCATCGTAATATTTGAGGTCTTAATCGTGTCATGTCTATCTCTAGTTATTATTATGTTGTCTTTGTTGTTGATTACTTTAGGGTGTCATGAGTCTATTTATTAAAAGATTATCATGCTATTTTAATTGTTCAATATTTTTTTACTGAAATAAAAACACAATATTATATTAATCCTACATGCTTTTGTACTGATAATGCTTTAGAATTTGTTAGTAATGATTTTCAAACATTTTGTGCTTCTCAAGATATTATTCACTAAAATATTTGTCCTCACACTTTTCCGCAAAATGAGATTATCAAGTGCAAGCATTGCCATATTTTGGATATTATTAGGATGCTTCACCTTCAAATGAAGGCCATAGGTATCTCTGGTTTGATACTATTCTTATTATATCATATATTGTAAATCACATGTCATCATATATTATACCATTCAAGATTTCCAAAGAGCACACCCCCTCCTTCCCCTTTTAAAGATGTTTTGAAGGAGAAGTTATCAAAAATAACGGAGGAAATGAATGAAGTACAAAAGAACCAAAAGAAAATGCAATGCATACTTAAAATAATCTTGTGTTCCGTACTTGTTATGGTGTAAACCTTCCACTGAGTCACAGTATTATGAAACTATAGAAGGGATCATGTAACTATTGATTTATAAGGGGTTAAGAATATGGAACCCTCCATTGTTATGGTACCTTGTTAATGAGTTTCAAGTGAAGCTATACAATGCTAGGTTTGAATTCTCTTTTCTATTCTTTGAAATTGAAAAATCAACTTAGAGTTTTGTTTGTGCATGAATTTGGGAAATGAAAATGAAAATGTAAACAGAAAATTAGGAATTGAAAAAAAATTTAGGGTCATTTTAGCATTTCGTGGAAAAAAAAGAAAATTTATATATAAATTTAAATAGAAGTTAGAAATATTCTATATTTTAATATTATAAACATGATTTTATATTAACTTCAATAATAGTACACTAGACATTTTTTTAGATTTTAAAGTTTCAAAAAAAAATTCTCTTTTTTTTTTTCAATCGTAAGTTTCTTTTTTTAACATTTTGAAACTTAATTTTTATTTTTGTATTTTATATCATCTTATTCATCCTCTCTAGTGCCAACTGCCAAAAATGCTATGTTTATTTATAGTCAAACAAGCAGCAACAGTGTGTGATCGTATGATCAGACATGAAGGAATTGCAGCTGGAGAAGGACGATGGCTGCAGAAGTTGGGAAAAGGAAGGGACAATTCAAAGAAGAGAATAGTTGGTGAAGGTGGCACTGACACGGTAAGAGGTCAAGAGAAGGAACGAGATGCAGCATCAACAGGTCTAGGTTAGTCATTGAGTTGAGGATGGTGATGACCAAAGGGGCGAGTTAGGAGGGGTTGAAGAAGCATCAAGAGAAATGAGAAAAGTGATGTCGAAATTAGCATCCACATCGAGAGAAGTCGAGAGGGGCGATTTGGTAGAAGTTGCAACGTTAAAAGTTCGTTTGTATACGTTAAATATGAAAAATGAAAATTTAGTAAATAAAAAAGGAAAAAGAAAAGAAAAATTAGAAAAAATAAATAAAATAAAACTATTTGTGTTTGAAAATTCTTAAAATTATAAATTTTTATATTTAACATTTCAAACATAATTTTACTTTTTTCTGTAACTACAAGTTTAATAATGGTCAAAGAAGGTTAAATAAGATATATGAGATTATGAAATTACATTGTGATGAAATTTTTATTAACTATAAGGGTTTTTTTGATCTAATAGGTGAGAAAATTTATGCTTATAATAGGGAAGAAAAAAATTAAAATTTTAAACTTTTTTGGAATACATAAATACTTGAAAATTTTAAAAAAATTATTAATTGTTTTTTATAAAATTTTTGATATACACAAATGGGTAAAATGGTTCTGTAGGTGCCTACAGAAGTGATTTCTGTAGGCATCCATTGGATCAAAGTTGAACGGGTATTTGATGAAAAGAGAGAATGTTCGAAAAAAAAACTCTTGCGTCGAAAAAAAAACTCCTGTCGATGACACCTGCATAAAAGCAGTCCATTTATTTTAACACAAAAAAATTCACCCTAATATTTAAGTTAAAAAAAAATCCACCCTAAATTATTTTTATTAAACACTACATAATTAAAATCGAATTATTTTAAAAAAATCCACCCTAATATTTAAGTTAAAAAAAATCCACTCTGAATTATTTTTATTAAACACTACATAATTAAAATCAAATTATTTAAAAAAAATCCACAAACTTCTTTCAAATTTAATCACCGTATTCGTAATTAAT
>JAMKPZ010001878.1:0-65162 GCA_024699675.1 Amphibolis antarctica
TATCAAAAGCATTAAGCCATCGAAGTTGCATTGGCGGGAAACATGCAGATGTCGATGTGGTGGCGGGAAGCTTCGAAACTGAAGATTTACATGACCAAACTACCCCCAGACACGTCCAATAACTCGATGTAAGAACACCTCCACCCCAGTGCCATTTCGTCCATTTCCGTACCCTTTTCTCCACTTCCATACCCACACAAAAAAAGTACCACATTCCCACCGAAACGGTAACGACAACACGAAGGCGAGATGGATCGAGAAGAGCGGAAACATCAAGAAGAGGAAGAAGAAGAAGAAGACGACCAGCAGGAAGATGAAATTCTCCGGCAGTCGTTTCCCTCCGGCCGAGTGAAGAGGATAGTGAAGCTCGATACGGACATCGGAAAGATCAATTCGGAGGCGGTCCTACTGGTCTCCCTCTCCGGCGACCTCTTCCTGGGGTTTCTCGCCGAGAGGGCTAAGACGGTGGCGGTGGAGGAGAGAAAGAGGACGATCAAGCTTGATCACATCAGGTCCGCCGCTCGCAGGCACCCTCCGACCAACGATTTCCTCACCGATTGTCTACCAGGCACGGATAAGCCCAAGACGGATGGTGCGAAGAAGACGAAGGCGGCGGTGGACGATGATCCTCTCCCGAAAGGTGTGCAGAGGATCGATGGGTTCTTTAAGAAAGCAGAGGCGGTTGTCGACCAGGACTGAGTTGTGATGGCGAATTGCATTCTCTGCTGTCCCTTTGATCTGCGGTAGGTCTTCTCTTTTAGGGTTTTCGTTCTGCAGTGTCATGGTTGTCTTAGACACGAATGTTGTTATCACTGGAAAAGTTATCTTATATTTCTTTATCATATATATATAATTAAAATATAAGTAAAAAGTTTATCATTTATTTATAATCTAATAATATATATATATAATTTCTTTTATTTCCTTAGGTATTTTTCATGAAAAATGAAGATAATGCTAGAAAAGTTTAACGAATTTCACCAATAAATTTACCCTCTATTTCGTATGTGTGTGTGTGTATATATATGCGTATTACTTGTTAGATATTGTAACTTATTTTTGGAGTCAAGAGATTTAAGTCCAACGGAGGATTTTTGAGTAACCTCGGATTTTGCTATATAATTAGGGATATTGGTTGATCCTAATGGAAGAGTCATTGGATTTAAACCCATGCAAAAGCATCTGCCATCATCACCAAAAGCCTTAGGTTTTGGAATGGTACGCAGGTAACAGACATGCAAGTAAATTTTTCTTGAAAAGTATGACATAACAATCTGATACATAATGAAACTTTAAATTGTAAAGAATTATTTTCATGATGGCGTTATGAACTTCAAAATGCATCAATGTTGTACTTCAGAGTATCACGTTAATATTATTTAAAATGCAAGATAATTAAACAAAATATAAGATACCACATTGTAGATAACTCAATAATAAAGCCGAAAGGAATATAGGCTGTGCCTCTGAAAAGGCTGGCACAGCCTATATTATTGGTTGTACACGTGAAAGCTATCTTCTTGATTTAAGTTGTTTGTTTAACAACTATTATAAATTAGATGAGTCTAAAATTTACTTTTTTTAAGTTTTCATTTATTTCTTTAATGAAAACTTTTACTCTTTGTTATATTATTTGTTAAAATATATACTTTACATAATAAAAAATTTTACAAATCTTATTTACAAACAAAACTTTAGTGTCACAACCACAAAGAACCTTCTTTTCTTTAAAGGAGTTGAGAGAAAAATGGCTCACGCAACAACATTGAAAACGATCGCCTACCGCATCTACAGATTTCACATGTACATAATTCCAAAAAGATGATCAGAACTGTCAATAGGTGAGGCAACGTTGAGCACAGGCTTCATCCCTCCACTATTGAGAAGATTACAAGTATTTGTAAGTAAATAAAGAAATCTCATGGCAACCATAATTTTTTGTTAAAAAAAAGCATTATTGAGGGCTTATTTTACGAGAATCTGATAATAACATGTTACACTTAAGAGCAACATAAAAAATGATACAGAGCAATCCTATTTGAAAGTTGACTGTCAATTCTACAATGGCTGGTTGGAAGACTTCACTTCTCAACAGCCATGAACTATAACCAAAAAAATAAAGTGGATAAATGAAGCTTGAGGAATTTACGTATTGGGCTGTGCTGAGAAAGCCACTTACTAAGGAAGAAATCAGAAATGGTTACAATTTCCTGCACCAAAATATGTTCTTCACTTGCTCCTCTTGATGACACGATGAGTGAGTTCTACCAAAGCCCTCCGTGAAACCAATACGTCCTCATCATCACTTTCAGGAAGGGAATTAATTGCTTCGGCTGCTCGCCTGGCATGATCGGAAGCTAATGCCCTGGTTCTTGGTATGCCTTGGCTTCGCTGAAGATAATCAAGTGCCTGCGGTGTGGAACAAAAAAACATGTTACAAGTTGTGCATGTAGACAACCTTTTGCAAAGGAGAAATGGATGAAGACAAGATTTGAGGGTAAGCTCATTAACATTTTATAAGATGATGTGCGCATGTGCACTTACAACATCAACATTCGAAGGGTCCTTGAAGCCTTTATCAATGATTTCACGCAGTTGAGGAAACTCTTCCATTGCAAATAATATAGGAGCTGTTATGATACCCTAAAAAGGAAAAGGTAAAAAAACACATGCATCATGATGTTGCAACTCCCTTCTCCCTTGTCCTGTATAATATCTACTGAATATCATCCAGAGAAGATTTGAATTTACTATCGTTTAAAATTTTAATATAAGGAATCGATGACTTTCTAGGGCATAACTTCCTAAACTGAACCATCCATTAGCTATTATTACATCAAAAGCAACTGACAGGGCAAAAAAGGTAATTACATGCCGAATGTCTGATAAGGAACCCTTCCCGAGAGTAGATGATGTACCAGTGAAGTCAAGAACATCATCAATCAGCTGAAAAGCTAATCCCTGAAACGATGGAAAACGTGCAACATTTCATGTGAGAGCTGAAGCTGACCAAACCCAAGTGCAGCACAATAAATGATATCCGTTCGTACCAGATTCCGTCCATAGTCATAAGCAAGTCTAGAAACTTCTGCAGTTTGCCCTGCAAGAAGAGCAATTGCCTGACAACTGTTTGAAATCAGAGAAGCTGTCTTGTAGTATGTCTTCTGCAAATAATACTCCATGCTGTGTTTCCAAGTGAAATAATTTTGCATCAGCAACAAGCCTAGATCTTTGTTGGAGAACCAACCCACCTTGACTCTTGAGAAATGAAATCATGCTGAATATATATTGTAAAAAGATGAAGATAAAAACCATTTATAAAAAGGTTTATATGGAGAATATTAGCTGAAAATTAAATAACTATACTTGTATTGCCTTAAGACTGCTATATTCAAATTCAAATATCGCAAATATGGCATAGGTGTAGCCTACTTAGAACATGGATTGTAGGGGTAAAATAAAAATGACATAACGTACCTACACCTTTGATCCAAAGTGGTAGTCATTTGCATTGTTTCACCTGTAACAAGATGTTGGACGACATTTGCCAACAATGTCACAACCTACAGGAATATATAATTGTGAATAACATAATATCAAGCTGTATTCCTTCACTTGAAGATTCGTAGCTGTAACATCAGTGGGTCTATTATTTTAGAGAGAAAAAGTATGTGACCACAAAGTAAATTTTCTGAAACTTGAGTAACCTTGGCATTCAGTGAATTGGCTCTATCTTACAACTTATTCAACCAAAACCTTCCCAATGATCATGAATAACAATAATTGTGTGTAAAACAGCTATTATTATTATTGTTACCGTCATTGTTATAGTTATATCAGAAGATTATTCACAAAAGCATTGAAAACCCACATTTGATACCAACAATGTCTTCAACACAAGATTGGGCCATTTAAAAGATGTGCAACCCAGAATAGGAAGGAAAGGGAGTACTCACCATAACCTACACCAACTAATTTCTTTAAAGATGTTTTCTTCTTTATATTCACAGTTGCATTGAGATATAATTGTCTTTCAACTAGAGAAATTGTAAGATTAAAAATAAAGGTGTCAATGGGTCTTGTTGTGTTGACACAGTCCAATTGACATTGTACTTTGATGCATAAGAGATAACGTGGAAAATGTATAGTTGCAAAGCACTTTCCGGAAATATTAGCTTTATACCTTTGTGTTTTCCAATGATGCAAGCGCAACACAAGCTCTGGCTAACAGAAAATCTCCAGCCAGAACAGAAATCTACAAGATAAGATGAAAATTGTAATTGATGTGCTGTCTTACCTTACAAACAAGTGCCACATTCCAGACAACACAATGTCATCATGTGCTATAATATACTAATGGAATTATGGAACAATATCAGATAGTTGATAATTGGGAATCCCATTATCTTACTTTTTTTAAACCAATTTGACATAAAAAATTCAAAGATTGAAAGATGCTGGAGATTAGGGACAAATTTTAGACGAGATATTTATGTGTTTAGATATAAACCTTGTTTCCCATTACAAAATTCAAGGAACCAATGCCACGTCTTGTTTCTGCATCATCCAGGACATCATCATGAAGTAGACTTGCCACCTAGAAGCCCACGATAAATAAACTCAAATAGCAAGCTAAGCAAATGATATTTGTTGAGAACGTGATGGAGACATCATGTAAACAAATGTAAGAACCAGTATAGCCACAGAAACGAATAAGATGGTCATTCACCAACATGAATCATTTCTGTGATTTCCGCAATTGACTGCTGTCTTGCACGGAGTTCCTTTGACAAGCTTAGAAATACGGTATCAGAAGTTGAATGAGCTGCTGGTGTGTTCAAAGCTGAAGCCATCAGCAACAAGATCTGCATGTCCAAACGATTCAATATCATATTGAAAAAATCAAAGGGAAAATACAACACAGTTCAACAACAGCTTGTTTTCAAACAAAAGGGTAAACCTATTGCACGGAATAATAGTATCTCAATGCACCATCAACAACTCAAAAAATAAGCACTGTGGAAAGTAGTTAAAGCGCAGAACTATAAAATGTGTATTTATTCAGATATAAGAACAAACATCCAAGAAGAGTGTTGGTGAATATGCAGACATATATGTATACATTAAGTGTGCCTTAATTTTCTTACAGTGGGCCTAAATCTTTTCCCCTCAACCCCCACTTTGAAGAAATACTCAGCGGCTGATGCTAGTTTGGGCACCTGCAGAAAATTAGAGTTACGATGAATCATAAAACACTGACATTAAAAGATAAAATTTCCCATGTTCCATTTCCAATAACTCAATAAGACAAATAAGGATTTTGGCAACCCCCCTTTTACTTCAACAAATGAAAACTTGTAGATGCACATTAAATATAGAACCAAACGCAACTAAAATTGTGATACCTAGTAACATACCTCAGAAACAACCATTGCACGTAATCTATTAGCAACAGCAGAGAGTTCATTAGCAACAAGAGAAAAGGGATCCGGTGCCTCCTACTGATGGCAATAAGCCGATTAGTAATTGCAATTCACAAAGGGGAAACATATCTAACAAAAACTAATAATCATTTCTTTGATAAGATGTAAGCACTGAAATGGCAAAATCTTATTAAATAGAGTTGTTTTATTTGCTGCCGGATAAAGGAAATCCATATTCACTCAAGTGTGATATTGATTAGCAGTCATTCAGCAGGTAATCATACAGATGCTTCAACTGAAAGTTAGATGGTCGCAAATGTAATTAATTGGTCAATCAATCTGATTTTTGAAAGTTACGTTGCTTGCAAGTCATCATGCTATGTATTTGGTTGATTATCACATACCCACCAAAGTCATTTTTCAATCTCCCACTAACACTTAGCAGAAAATATGTATGAGTTTGCATGCATTTAAAAGGGTTCTCAAGATGGATAGGAATCATAGGAGGCTGCAAGCAGAATTTCTTGAAATGGATAATTTGAACCTATTGTAAGCTAGGTGATGCTCTAGACAAGTGAATATAATGCGGATCAACTAAGATTCATACACAGTGGATTTTAATATTCCAAGTTCCTATAGTACACAAAGATGGCCATATCAAATGAGTAAATATGTTACAGAGGATGGGATGTCTATTCAGTGCTTCACACATTTTAAGATGAGCCAATGCAGCTTGTGCTGTGGAACATAAAGGGGATCAAACGGCTTTCTAACATCCATCTTTTCTAAAGAGCTCAGCCTGCTCAGAATTATGTGAGCCTCACCTTCCTAGTGTTGGCAGGACAAATAATAACATAGGCTCAACAAAGGTCAACAACAATTACAATAACTGGGGGAAGATATTTCAAAGCATGGAACAAACCACAAATAATTCTAAAATCACCATGAACCAAGAGTCTACAGCAGGAAGACAGGAACAGATGCATATGCTAATGGTAACTTCCAAGTCATGTAAAGCAGGAAATAACTTTTGTGGTCTTCAGTTTTTGTGCATAAATACTCATTGTCCCCCTCCCTCACAATTCTGTAATGTCCTGGTAGGTTTAGACAATTGATCCACTCACCAGATGGAATGTGGAATTTTTATAGTTCTTTTAATCTCTCTAATATTTGAGTCAAAACATGGTGGTAGAGACTACGCTTTTTGCATCTTTCTAAACTTCATAAATTCCCATTGAGTAAGCTACACAGGTAGGCTTGTAGCCTCTTGTAAGGTTTTTGGAATAAAATGTCTGGAAATTTCTCGACAAACAAAGAGGATGCAAAACGGTAGGTGTCTCCATGAGACAATCAGAGATCACACAATTTAGAGATTACAAAGAATAGTTCCCATAAGTGTACTTATTGTTCACTATTCACATGACGCCATAATTAGACATTGCAACCAGCAATTGACATGCCTTGGTTATAACCTCATGAGCTGCGTCATTGCCCCAAGCTGTCATGACCTTTCAAGGACTAAAGCTATATCAAAGTAATTCTTGGAAAACATTGAATTCCAAAAAGATTTAAGTGTAAAATGCTAATATGATAATAATGATATTTCCATACTGGATAAAAACCATCCTCACTATTCTATGACCCATACCAGCAAACATAAATGACTCATCAAAGGAATGTTGTCAAAATATCACAATTCATTTTTTGAAATGTTCATCCAATCCCTTATCGAACACAATGGCACATATCATTACAACACAACAGCACATATCATTAGAAAATTAGATTGCATCTCGAATTAAACAATCAATATCATCAAAATTCCCAATGCATCAAACTGAACAGATTGATAATATTCCCATTCATTATAAATGGCCTTGAAAACATTCTGATCAAACACTCAATGCACCTTGGCACATTTTAATTACCTAAACAATAGAATTTGTGAGTGGGATTTAGTTATATCCAAGTAGTTCCAGCACCTGTCTCTAAACCTTGTTTTAAGAGTAAACTAACAAAAAAGTGTACCTTGCAAAGTCCCAAGACTTGGGCATTAAGAAAGGCTATGTTAATAATGAATATCTATTCTAAAATTAAAAAGAGGAGTGCATACCTCAATCGTGGAATTCCTTTCTTGATGAACTTGATATCTAGCATCATGATATTGATGGAAATATAGACACTTTCTGTGACCAGACCCCAAAACCTACCAATGCACAACAAAAAGAGTATATTATTACACTATTAGATAGCATGATCAAAGGCCAAGAGATATTGGTGTTTCGTAGGGTATACTGCTCTTCAAATAATCTTCCTTGGTTATGCATAAAATAACCAAGAAAAATCAAGCAAAAATATCCTAGTATATACTATTTGCTGATGAAATAGTTTTGACAAAAGTAAAGCAGGAATTAATTCTAAATTAAAATTATAGAAATACTTTAGAGTTAAAATGATTTAAATTGAGTAGATTAAAAATTAAATATATGAAGTGGAGGTTCAAAAAAATAGAATAACGATGAAGGTATGTGGTTAAATGACTATGAGATTCATAAAAGTAAGAATTTTAATATTTAAAATCTATATAATAAATAGCAATAAAGAAATCATAGAGGATGTTATCTATAGGATTACGGTATGGTGGATAAAGTGGAGAAACACTTTTGAAGTATTACAACATTGAAATTAAATGAAAAATTATATAAAACTACTATTCACTCAACTATGCTTTGTGGTTCAGAATATTAGGCAATAAAACATGATCATAAGTAAAAAGTTAGTATTACAAAGATCTGAAGACTTAAATGATTGTGTGGTAATACTATAAGAGGTTAAAAATGATTTCATTAATAATAGAAAATCAACTAAAGTGAATTAGTGATATCCTTAAGAGGACAAAGGATGATGCATCAATTAAGTGAGAAAAAGTTAATTAGTGTAGAAGTTTAAAAAAAGTACCAGAGCTAAAACTAATTAATTAGGAATGGTGAAAAAATATTTAAATTGATGTAATTTAACCGTAAACAGAAATATATAAAAGAAAAAGATTTATGTGGCTAAACCCACTGAGATACTGAGATTATGACACAGGTTGTTATCATAGAAGAGTTTGAAACAATTACCATAGAAATTTTTTTTTAAAAAAAAAACACCTAAATTTATACTGGTTTGCTGAAATATTGTTTTATTGTTTCAAATTTTATTTTACTAGAATATTATACTGTTTAACATATTATTTCAAAATAAAATTCAATGAAACATGTTATTTCAAAATTCAGTAAAAAATTAAAATATTACAGGAAAGAACAGGTTATTTTACATCCACTCAATCCATTTCATTCATTTCAAATTTTCAATCCTTCTGTGTGACAAATAAAAATCTTGAGAAAATAATTAAATGGTTTTATTTATTAGGTAAAAATCCAAATTTATTTATTTTCTGTAATTTAAATAATTTGGTGTGCTTTAGTTTTCATAATTTATCATTTTATTTTTTTTGATCATTTTTCCTGGTTATTTCTTAATTTTGTTGAAATTTTATTTTTTTATTATAAATATGCAATAGTAAATGATTTAAGAATTATTTATGACATCATGCTAACATCACCTATTCAACCAATCTAAATGACCAATTGAACCATGAACCAACTACCTCTCCACTCCACCAGGTTGATGCCTGGTCCATTTCTAAAAACATGGGTTGTACCTAGACAAACCTTATTCTTTAGTACGATTCAACCTATTCTCCTTTCAAAGAATAAACCATGAAGATAACGTTTAAAACAAAGAAATGCAATGAAAAGTTGAAACCTAAACAAATTATAGTGAAGAAAATCATACCTTAAACTGTGTTTCCAAGGGTTTTGAACCCATCGAGAAATTTGAAAAGGTTTTAGAGAAGAACTTCTCAACCACACCAGAACCATGGCAACCAACTTTACTAGTTGAGATCAATCTCCTCAACACCAATCTCAGATACATAATGTGTTGCAAATATGGAAAAGAATCCTATAAATTCTGATCAAAGCACAAAAGTTAAAAAATAAAAAAATAAAAAAAAATTTAAACATGAAACCACTGGTCAAACTACTTCGAAGTCAAATTGGAATTTAAGTGATTGAACCAGGAGTGTAACCTCTGAATACAGCCGTCTGCTGCCATCATTTTAAAAAATAAAACATCATTTGTTTGAAACTTCAACCAATGTTCAGTCCATGTTTAGCACAGAGCAAATTAGTTTTTTGCGGATTTATCCTGACTATTATATATTAAACTAATAAACCCATAAGTAATTCTTTAGATGATCAATCCTGATAGCATTTCCTAAAAAAATAATTGAATTTCACATTCATGCAATACTTTGAAGAAAAAAATAATTTTGACAGCATTGACAGTATAGGTGTTGAGTGGGTCATGTTGTGCCAGCCCAACACAATTGGAATCATGCTTGACATCATTTGTGTCATGCCTAAAGCGTGAATGTTGTGGCCCAAGCACAGCCATAGCCCACAACCCAATCATACTGTACTAGTCAATAACATACTCTAAGCCATGCCAACCTGATCAAGCTTGATCCACTTGAAACATTACCAATACAAATATTGAAATATAAAAGTCAGACTACATTTCAATACAATCCGAAGTAATATCTCAAATTTTTAATAAAATTTAGATTACATTTGAATACAATCAAGGTTACAATTGAAACAATCCAAGTTATAGTTAAAGTATTTTTCAGATGTCAAGTGGGTTGTGCCAAATCATGATAACACAACTTAACATAGTCAAATTGTGTCATTGATAGATACGGCACAATATGTAGTTGTTGAGTCATATCGATATAACCTAGTCTGGGCATGCAAGCCAACAATTTCTTTTTAGGTGTGGACTCTGGAATGGAGTTTGTGGATGTTGGCCTGCCAGCCTACGCAACAAGCAAGTCATTGGTGGTCTACTACATGCGTGGTTCAACTGCCATTAATGTGTAAGGCAAAGACTAAAGTGTGGAGTGTCAAAGCCAGAGTCTCGTGAAGAGGTACCAACACTGAGGTGGTGAGGTAGGATTGTTGGGGTCAAGGCCAAGTAGTCAAGCTTGCAACTCCTACAAATGCATTTCCACCTACTAGTCTAGGGCTTGGGTTGAGATTTAAGCCTGTAAGAGTCTTGGCCTCACAGATCTGCCATACCTGTGTCAGATAGGTGATACCATGTCAGCTTGGCATGATTCAAATCATCCCTTACACTATTCATGTCATGTTGTGTTGTGCCTAAAGCGTGAATATTGTGACCCAGGCAAAACCAATAGCCCAATTGTATCATTTCAATCAACAATAAGATTTGACCTTGTCAAGTCATACCAACTTGATCAGACTCAACCCACTTGACACAATAGCAATACAAATATTGAAATATAAAATTTTGACCACATTTCAATACAATCTAAGTTATATTTCAAAATTCAAGAAGTAACAACTATCACATAAATTTAGAGGAAAATCACACATTAAAATAAATAAAAGGAAAGTGTGCAACATACACACCAAAACAGGAGTATGTTATAATAAGCTAGTTCCTTAGGGCATTTTTCCGACAGATACAACCACATGCCATCTTATGACGGCTATTGAGCCTAGAACCAACTCATACATCTAATATTGACACATACTGCTCTGGATAGGTCCTGTGCCGACCCTCTCATCACCACATCGCATTATATCTTTGGCCCAAAACTACCCATGAAGGCAACCAAGCAATAATGCAACAATACTCATTTTAAAGGAAATAAAATAACATTTCATATTACTCGAGCATGTTGTAAGTGGGGTTTCCCTTTATCATTCCCATAAGGGCACAAGGATATCATTTCCTCATTCCCCAAGCACCACATCAAGAAAGCCATGCATGTTCACAGCATATTGTCACATACACACATTAAGCTCAGGCATAATAACACAATAATGCATTCCATCATATAAAACATCATATAAATGTGCTTCATCAAGTAAAACTGTGTAACAATGCATTTCCTTGTGCATTTCAACAATTAAATGCATTTCATCTCAAAAACAGCATAACAATGCATTTCATCAAATAAATGCAATTCAACACATAGAATTGCATATAGATGTATTTGATCATGCATTTCAACAAATACATGCAATTAGGAAAAAATATATGACATTTTACTTCTATTTTTATTTTCACAAGATATCATGCCTCAATTTTCACGGAAATGTTATGGACAAGCATTTAAGGATAAAACAACATAAATACCTACCTAGCAGCTTCACACCGACGCTACGGCGTAGTCCACGCGTAGATCCTCTTCCTCGCGTGTTGCAGATGCCTCACACGAATATCACCTGCAACCAAGGAAAAAAAGTGAGCTTTTCTCTCTCTCTTTCTCTGTTTTTTCTTTCTTTTCCTTTCCGCACAACGCACGGCCGGCTCACCTCACGTGCACAGCAGAAAAGAACGGCGGAGCTCCTCACGAGCACACGAAACCCAGACGGACCGGTCTCCACTTCGCGCGCACAGCAGCCGGACGCTTCACGTCCACCGTACGCAACGGTGTCTGGTCTTCTCGTCTCGATTTCACGCGCAAAGGCCGGACTCGACAGCAACACTCCGCAAGCGCGCACCCGAGCGAACAAACTGCCTCTGTCGCACGCGTCGCCGGCAGGTGGAAGGAGAACGGATTTTTACGGGTCTGCATACGGAGGAGAGAAACACATAAGTTCTTTTCCAAAACTATAATATCGTCACACACGCCATCACTAAGAGAAATTAGAAATTAAGTCAGATCAGAACACGCAAAATCAAGATCAAACACACACACACACACCTGTGAAGCGGAACAGGAGGTCGCCGGCGGCGTATTGAAGTGGTCAGTAGCTCAGCAGAAAATGCTAGGAGGAGGAGGAGAAAAGCAACCGTGAAGAACAGGAAGAGCCGCCGAGAAGAGAGAGGACAGCTCGTCAGCCCCCAAGCCCTACTCCGGTTTTTTTTTTTTTAGTTGCATGTTTTTCAATGGTTTGCCGCTTGGTTGAATGGATAATTTATTCATTTTGATAATTTTAATATTTTAAAAAATCACAGATATCATCGCTTAACTAAAGATTTTGGACGTATAATCATTTTCCTGTTAAAAAAATTTAGATTAACGTAATTTAGCGAAACACTCGGTGATTGATCGAGATATTCGTGAAAAATTTATTTCCCAATTCACAAGGATAATTTTTCGCACGTTCAAGTGTTTTTTTTATTATTACTTACGCAAGTTTTCCCTTTTTTTTATAAATATTTCACGAAGAAAGCGATCGAAAATCCACTTCCAACGAAATCATTAATCAACCATATCATAAAAAATCTTTTTATTAGCAAATAAAAAAACCATGCGCTTCACACGTGCTTAAGCCCAAGCGGGCACCGGTCCACACCCCGACAGGTGGCCCGATGTGCATCGCACAAGCTCAGCGCCGACCAGACCACCTCAAGCCGAGCACGACAACATACGTTCTATTTATTTAATTAATTTTAATTTTATATAAATTTTTATATGATAATTTACTATACAATTCTAATATTATTTACAAAATTACTTTAACAATCAAACCCTGAATAATTTTTTTAGGTTTATTGACAGGCCACTTCATTTGCATTTGTATTATCCGTAAATAAATAGCAAGAAGGAGGGAGTGAGGTGCTCCCTCCATTATGCAGAACATATGCATTTATTACATGAAGTGATTGTAACACACAAAAAAATTTAGGTTTGGACCTTTTGCCCGGAAACAAAAGAGTCGAATGATGCACTTCCACCGTCTCATGTCACTGGCTAACACAGCCCGAGCAAAGACTGGTTAGTTCGAAGAAAATATATTATGGCATTAAAAACACACGCGCAAGAGGTTAATGTTGAACAAATCAAGAGTGGCTCAACATACTATTACACACTTCTATATGTGAGGGAATGCGGTTGTGCACCGGCATAGTGTCACAAACCCTCACAAAATCATATATTCACAAGAAGTACGGATAACTTGCTTCAAGCAGCCACTCGAAAAAATCCAGATTTTCTTTGGCAGATCAGGTTTGGTTCCCCATGAGCTTCAGGAATCAGGAGCCACCTAAGACATGCTTCTTTGACCAGTACTGTGCAAACCTCTGCCTTGCGTACTCCATGTAATCAAAATCGATATCATTCACATGATGCTGGATGCAGAGCAGTGGAAAAATTGAGATGGTCAGCATCTAATCCACAGCGTGATCGTTAAGAACCATTAACAACAAAAGAAGAGGAGACGAAATTACAGAAATGATTCCCCATAGGCCCCAAAGCAGATGGCTCGCTAGAGTGTACATCTCAATATCATGGAGTAAATCTTCAACTTCAGCATTGCTATATTTTTCGCCTGCAATATCATTTATGAATGATTTGCACTTTGCAATCAAAGAATACAGAAATAAATAGATGAATGAGAAAATAAGTGGAAAATTAAGCAATCACTGTCACTTGCTACTGAAGTATTTCGAATGCCTGTGGCATACAATAAATAGATCAGAAAGTATTGATTCAACCTTTAGATGCCACAAGCAATGAAGATATATTATTACCTTCATCTCAAACATCCTAGAATGTTTTTTTAATAAAAAAAAATTGCTTGATTGCTATTAGGAATAAGATATATTACGGCAGCTAATCTCTAAGGTTGCAGATTCAGTTACTGTCCTGATCTAGATGGTTCGGTAAAAAGTAAAAACACTTTAAAGCTTGCTTTGACTAAAAATAACTAAAATGTTCCACAGAAGGTAGGTCAAAATGGCTGGTTGGACGTGAAGCATATTACATCTGATGGGTCTTTATGGCAGAATTTGGGAATTTCAAGAATAGAATTATTGATTATGCCAAACTACAATTTTTCAAGATAAGTCTCACTCACCTGAAGAGCCCAGATATGCCCGTATAAATCTTTCCCGTTCCTCAAGTCCTGTTACAGAAAACCATCTTCATGAGGCTGATTGCCTTTGCTTATTAAAACCGATTGATCATTTGATATCTGCATATGCTTAAGCACCAACCTGGGTATTTGCTGTAATCCATGATATGAGGCGTCTCTGTATGGTAGTCAGCAGCCATTTCACAAAAATGATTGGCAATATCAAATGCAATTGGATTGTGGCTTGCATACTCGTAGTCCTGGATGACAAGGGAAAGGAGCTGCCATAAGGTTCTTGGTTCTCCTTTCAACCACAAGTTATGGAAATGGTTCACAAATTTATAAAACAACTTTCTACGAAATCATGGAAGTCAAGATGCAATGGACTAAGCCCCAACTTGTGTTTCGAAGTACGTTTTCAAGGCAGATTTTTAAAACAAGCGTTTTTTATAGATAAGTGATTCCAAACACATCTAGCTTGTCTTGCTTATTGAAAAGGAATCATTCTAGCTTTTCTAAGAGATCAATCCATTAGCTCGTGAATAAATTAGTTTTTCATACAAAATAAACTACATGAATAGTTCCTAACACTACGCTGGTAAAAGAGAAAGTGTGACACCAGTTTGTTTCTGCAATTCGGCTAATATTAAGACAAAAATTCATAAAATCTTGTTTAACAAATAACTGTTCATTAAATCTCTCTCCACGGCCAAAAAAAGCATGCAAACTTCAGCAAACAGTAACATTCAGATCAATGTGAAAAAAGCTTATGCCATTTGACTATTTTTGCGCCATGCAAAATGCAAAAAAAAAAAATATTTTTCCAAGGCAGCTTCAAGTTCTACTAGCTTATAGAATACATATATGCATAAAGGAACAATACAAGAGTATCTGGTGAGACAAGGACTTACTATTATAGTCACCAGTCTTGTTTCCTCATCAATCATTATGTTGCCATATTGAAGATCATTATGACAGAAACCTATTTTCTGATTTTCTCGTGGCAGATTATACTGCAGAAATTTTATTTCACAATCTAATGTATTTAGAGAAAATTCCCCAGCAACTTCGGACGTGCACAATTTCAAAGTTGTCTCAAGCCAGAGCCTGAAAGGAAGGGCAACAGGGGTGTCTAACATCTCTAGACTCGCACTGGTGCTAAATCTTTCAGTGGAAAAACAAGAGCAACTTAACATACCTCAATCTTTGCCAAAGCATTACAGTTTTTGGACCAGGCATATCAAGGCCATGTAATTCTTTCAATTTTCTTGCTATAAGTGCAGAAGTTTCTGAGTCACGTAGATCTGATGCTGAAAGTGTCTGAAAAGTAAACCAAAAATACAACTTGATTGAGAAACCAACACAGATTCAAAAATCAAAATGATGTCATAACTCATAAATATCCAATGCAAATTAAACAGAACAAGATGCAAGGGGGAATTGCAAGTAAGCATTCAAAAAGCTCACTGCGAATACAGATCTACCACCATAAATTCTCAAACTTCATGTATGCCACTGAGCTGATGAAAACAAAGTAGGAATTTATTCTGCATTAGAAGTATGGAGGTAACAATGAACCCAAAGGCTTAGATTAAATATGACTAATACTGTATAATATTTTTAAAAAATGACTAATACTCTAAGGGAGGTTTGTGCATTTGAAAATGAATGAAACCGATGTAAAGAAAAATATTTGTCATTTGAATAAGAAGTGTCTTCAAGCATATCATGTTAGTGCCTATTCTCCATTGAAAATTTGATTCCTTTGGTTCCCAACACAACCTAAAAATCTTTCCAATTTTTTCTAGTCCAAATAAGTAGAATATAAAAGGAAAATATTTTTCTTTGTTTTTTATACATGCACAACATTATGCAATAGCCAAATGGAAAATAAATTCTTATGAATAAATCATTTTTATTTTCCTTTTTATTTCTTTTTGACCATATATTTTTATTTCCTTAAAATTCCTTGGCACAAATGCCCTACAAATGGATGTAGTGGGTAAGCTTAGTAATGATAAGAACAATGAAAATATACAATTAGGTGTTCTTGAAATTCCTAAAAGCAAAAATTTTAGATATTTGGTATTTATAATAAAAAATAATGGAGAAGTTACAAAAGATGTTATTCATAGAATTAAAATAGAATGCACAACATGGAAAAAAGCATTGGGAATATTCTGCAATGAAATAGCACTCTTGGAATTAAAGGGAAAATTTTATAGGGCATCTATACACCTAGCTATACCATATGGTATTAATGCATTGATTGCTATTGTATATGCCATTGGATTAGATGTAATGTTAGATTCAAGGAAATAAACTCTAACATCATTAACTTTTAAGCTTATATCCTTCCTCTTGAACATCTTCTTTCCTCCCACATTCAAAACTCTCCTACTTCCCCAACATCTACAATCATCCTGTTCTTTTTCTTCTTAGGTTTATTAAGAGAGACAAGGGAAAGTTCAAAGGCAAGTTTGTCTTCTTCATTGTTTAGGTTGGATATTTAGTGAATCACAGTTAGAACTTAATGTAATAAATAACAACGATTATGCAATTGTATATGATGTAGTGGTAAACATGTTATGATGACGGATCATTGTTTGGGTTAGATATTTAACCCATCATAGTTAGGACTGAATGTAACAAATAAAGATGATGTAATTGTATATGATCTAGTGGGAAACAAGTTATGACACAGAACTGTACTGTTGCCCAATTTGGATGCCATATTCATATTTCCCCAAAGATTCAAGTTAGTTCACTCAAGTCTTCTAGATTTTAGATGGTGGTACCAGCCAAGCAAGTTCGTTAATTATTGCCTTCCTGCTTCAGACCCTTCAAAAATTTTCTGTCAAGGAACATTTGATACCAATATAGTTAAACATTCGCCCACAGACAAATCTCCACGTGCAAAAAATATCTATTTTCATGCTTATCGAACTACTGTATATAGGCAGTTGGCGCAACAAGTCAATCACAAACCATACCCATTTAATAAGCCACATGAATAAACACGTGGAATGGCAAGTTGGCAATCTCTACAAGCAATACACCATTTGTCAGAGTAAGACCATATAGGTTAAAAATTTAATACTACTCACAGATAAAACGCTAATTTAAGAAATTTATACAACAAATGGAAAAGTTACATAAAACTGTCAAGGGAAAACATAAGTATCAGAGATGTTGCATAAATGCCCAAAAAAGGATTCAAAGCCACCTATCAGTGACAAAGGATCTTGGTGAAAACGGTGGCAACAAGAAAATTATCAGTTTTGGCCCTTTTGGGCAACAGACCGACACTAAATGAATTAACCAACTAAAATAATTTAGTTGGCTAGGAACTGCAATACTCACAACTTTCTTTAAGATTTGAATGATAGTAAATACAAAAATCACTATCATTGTAAAAAAACCAACAGTAAATGAATGCTCGGCTGCACACAAAAATCACGAACAAAAACGGTAAATAATTGGACAAATCAAACGATTCGGTAAGAACAAGCGTGGTCCGTCCACATCCAATAAATAAACTTAACTTAGCAGCAGACTTCTCTGAATGTTAGACATGTTTTGTATTTTTTGCTCGTTCTTTTTTTCTAAATTAGATTTAAACCCTGATGATGAGTATGAAACCACATAAACCAACTTAGCTACTTAAATGTATGTTTTAAGTCAGACAACAACAGCAATAACAATATCCAAATATACTTGTTACGGGAATCGAACTAGGTGTGAAATTCTGAAGGAAGCAATATAAGGAAGCTTGCGGGAAGAAGGAAGCAAACCATGTACCCTGGCATGGATGAACTCCTCGACACGTCCATTGGAAAACCTTCCGAGCAAGCGCGGGCCCTGCTCATGTTTGGACATGCACTCAAACGTCTGAATCTCATCCTTCCGATCGAAGAACGCATCCACCCCTTCACCGTAGATCCTAACCAGCACCTTCCTGGCAGGCATACCCTGCCCCGACATCCACTTGATCTCGTATACCTCGTTCGTCATCGCCCCCTTCAGCTTCTCAACCTGCAGCGCCTTCGAGTCCTCCACGTCGTTCCATTTCGAAGCCAGGCTGTGCAAGATGCTCTTCGCCTCCTTCGGCAGGCACGCCGTGGCATCAATTGCCGTGTCTATCTCCACTGCCACCACCATTATCTTCCAAGACAACAAAGACAGAAAAAGAAGTCCGATCCTCTTCACGTCCGCTGATCTGAACTTCGAAGAACGGAAAAATAAGCGTTAGGATTTGGAGTCAACGGCGAAAACAAGGAGGAAAAGAAAAATCTCAAGTTCGAAACTCACGAGAGAATCTTAAAAACTGAAAACCCCGGATTCCGCACAGAAAATATGACCTTCCGAATCGGAACGACCGACAGATGGAAACAAAAAATCAAAAAGCAAATTGAAATCACAGAACACGAGAAATCGAGCTCTGGGACAACTTCCGAGGGATCGATCGGTAAAAGAAACTAGCGACAACGAGAAATCAAGAAGCGACCGAACCTCGGAGAATCCGCAGCAGTGCTTCTCCCCCTCTGCTCTCTCTATCTCCCTTTATCTCGCATACGTTTCCTTCGTCGAGGGGACTTCGGCTATTTATACCCGTTGCCGCCGTGCCGGAAGCATTGCCGCGGCGCAACCGTGGGAACACGCTGGCCCAATAATATTCCGCCACGTTGCAAATGACGTGTCAACCACCCAACTCGAGCTGGAAGGCTCGTCGTTCCGAACATAGGAACATTTCCGTCCCGTTTCCTTTTCAAAAGTTTTTTAAAAAAATTTATTTTCCTTTCGAAAGTCGTGTGCATGGAATGGACGGGACCATACGTACCCATATGCTTATACGTATCGCCCTCTACGTCGTCAAATGTTGTTCAAATTTAGTGTCAAGATTATGGTATCATTTACTTTTTTTACTAGAAATATTTTTATTTTTATAATAATATTTATATTTTAAATTTATTTTTTATTATTAAAATTTATTTTATTTTTCATCTTAAAATTGTCTGAAAATCACATTTTCTCACTTTTAAAGTGAGAGAGTAAAGTTAGGGAACACATTCTAAGTGAAACGAGGTACATATTTTTTTAAAGATATGTGATTTATGATCACGATAATTTTTATTATAAAAAATTAAAAATATTTGATAAACATGGTATACATTGTAACAATACATATCCCGATGACATATTATAAGGAAGGTTCATGTTAAATGAAATGTTTTACAATAAAAAAGGCAAACAAATAAATTTTTTGATATTTATACAACACGAAATCTAAGAAAATAAATTTCAAATTTTTGGACCCTTCAATCTTACGAATTCTTGACATTGTGACTTTAAATGATTGAAAATCGGATAGAAAATTGTGCATAAAAAATAAGGAAAAAATTAAAAAGGAGTAATAAGAGAAATAGAAAATAAGAAAAAATAAGAAATGAAATAAAAATAATAAGAGAAAATTATGAAAAATGAGAAGGGAAATAAAAAAGAGAAAGCAATAAATGAAGGAAAAAGAAAAAGGAAGATATAAGTTTTACAAGATAGAACCTTAAACCATATAGCCTATTCTATTTCAATTTCATTTAGTGCACTTTTTTTCTAATTTTTAAAATAATAATTATTTTTTAACTTTACTTTTCTGTAGGTGCACAAATATCTCATTTTGTTGATATTCTTGATTTTTCATTTTCGTAATTTTTTTATTTCTATTTCTGAACTTCAATTTCCATCACATACAAGTAAACTTTTTAGAAATCTTCTAATGAAAATCTACAAAAAGGTTCTGGTATTCTTTCATTAGTCAACGTAAAAGTTTTACATTAAGATATATTAAGAGGAATCTTTTATACACATCCCCGTAAAAAGACTTTATATTGAATTCAAATATCATTTTGTGATATTAAATGAAGGTTTCTGCCATATTAAATGCGGTTAAATCTATCTTTTAAACCAACACGTCAGAAAGTTAAAAAAAACAGAAACGAAAGTGAAAAGTCTGGATTATAATTTTAGGACTTTAAAAAGGTTGCCACTGATTTATACGATAAAATTTATTAATATGGATTTTTTAATTAGTAGTAATGTTAACGATTATTTCGGTGATCTTTTCATTTTTTTATTAATACGTGAAACGTGAAAGTAACCGCGATCACGTATTCCAATGTTTGTTTTCACGTAATATTTATTAAATAATTTTAATGTTTTATATTAAAATATTTATATAATAAATTATTTGTTGAAAAACGTAAATTTTACCTTACTTAATTTTACCTTTTAAATTAAACACATTATTTCACATAATAAGATCTTCGCTCTAAACTGTATTTATTTAAAATGTAGAATTATATAAGATAAGGTTCATATTTTTTTTAAAAAAACACAATTTATAATATTAATTTTTTGATATAAAATGATAAAGATGTTTAGTAAATGTTATAATATATAATTGAAATATACAGTAAAAAATGAAATTACACAGTAATAACTTTTAAATAAATAAACCTTTAATTAAATAATTAAGTACTTATTCTTGACTTGGATATTTCAAAATATAATACATTTTCGTTACATTTTAAATCACGAAATTTAATTCTTTCGTAGAATTAGATAAAATTTATTTAAAAGGAAGATCCAAAATTTAATGTCGACTACCTCTTCTTTAAATGTTCAAATTATACATAATTAAATTTCTTTCTTTAATTCTTTTCAATTCTATTTATGCAAACTCTTCTACGATCTCTTAGCTGCACAGTAATCGAAATTTAACTCAAGTTATCAAATGACATTTTAAAAGTAAGTGGTAACGATCTTTCAAATTTAACTTTAATTTCATACATATAAATTTTTATTTTATAATTTATTATAAAAATTAACTCTATTTAATAACAAGATTCTACTCTTAATTGTAATATTTGAAACTAAAAAAAGCGGGTAGAGATATTTGCGACCTGCTAAATAAATAAGTGGGCCAGTGGAATCTTCGCGTTTCATAAAATACATATTTTATTTCTTCGGCAAAACCACTCGTCCGAATAAATATCAACGTAACGTCGATGTCATTTGTTTCGTAATTTACGCGAATTCATATCGATGTCATTTGATTCTATTTTAAATAATATATAATAAATATTAATGTAACATCAACCCCATTCACATCTCCGTTGAATTGACGCTTCCAGCTGTAATGATGCCGAAATATCAAATTACGTGAAAGCACTGTCATTGTCGAGAAAAAATAACAACCGCTGGAATCGAAAGCAAATGTGACGCTTTGCTTTAGGACCGAATATTGAGCATAAGTTGGCGAATAAGTACCTAGAAGATATTCGATTAATCATTAATCGTATAATTAAGTCACCAAAACCTGTGCGGCTGTGCCGCGTTTTTCAATTCAACGATCCCGCTTTCACTTTCAACCATGCAGACTGCTGTTTTATTTTCTTTCTTGTCTTAGAGATTTTATTTGGAGAAAATTTTAATTAATTTTAAAAATTAATTAAAATTAAAATTAGAATTATATAGTGATTATAAATTTATATATTAAATTTTTTACAGTAATAATAACATTAGAAGTTTACGAAAAATTAAAGTTAAAATTGAAACAAACAAGATCTTTCGTTTTCAACAACCTGAAGTAGTAGAATCTCAAAGTAATAATTTCTATAAAAAATTATACGTAGATGTTTTTTTTTTCTTCAAACTTTTGTTATTATTCTTTGCTTTCGGAAGAAAAGTTCGACGGAATGCGATCTGCGCATTATTAAAAGTATTTGTTGCCCACACATATCTTTCTTTGCTGCTTCAGACGAAGGAGCGACAGAAGAGAGAAAAAAAAGTATCTTCCATTTTGGTTACCTGTAAACGTCACTTAAATGTCCCATATATGCTTAATTCTCTCTCTTTATTTTTGTATTTTCTATAATACCCCCAACATAATAAGTATGTTGACACTTGGATAATGTACTATCCATTTCAATGCACATCTAAACGATGAAAAAATATTCTACCATTCCTTTGACCGTTGGTTGGAATGTATTAAAAATTAAGATTTGAGACACGTGAGTTAAACCTTTTAAACCATCGCGTTGGAAAAACGATTCAAACAGAATGTGATGCCAGTATAAATAAAGTATTTGTGGTCTACACATCTCTTTTTGGTGCACGAGTAGAGGAGTTGCAGAAGAAAAGGAGGCATCTTTCGTTTGCAAATAATGATTACAGGCACATCTGTCTTCCTTGCTTTACAACGAAGCTGTACGTGTGTTTGCGATTTTAATTTTAAAAAGTAGATACAGGTTAGCGTTCGATAAATGCATCAAATGTATAATAAAAAAAATAAATAAATAAATTCACAGAAGCAATTCTCTCTCTGCTCTGCGAAAAGGTTTTTTTTTGGCTCATTACTCTTTACAATCCGGTCCTACTGTCTCTTTTATGACATCACCTGATTTCGATTCGGTTGTGACCGGATTTTCCGGAACTTCACCGAATTTCTCCGGTTTGTCTTCTCTCCTACTTTCCCTCTTCTTACAGTAACTTGATTTTGGTTTTAGTTTGATCTATCTGGTTTTACCGAATTTTTAATAATGTGAGATGGCTATTTTTCGATTTTAGTATAACTGATTTCCATATTGTTATCAGTTGTATCTCTGCTATTATTCATTCTCGTAGTTGGTGAGGTTTCGATCTAACTTCCATCATTTTATATCATTAAATGATTTTTTTTCTGTAACTTTAAATTGAAGGTGTATAACTTCAATTTAGGAATAATTTTAATTTAAAATTATAAAAATACAACTTTCTTTTAAAACTGGAGTTATTGAAATCATTCTCAAATGATAATCATTTGAAATTTATGCTAAATACAGTCAACACCGCCATCATCGGAGACTGGAAGAATGTCATCAACAAGCCAAGCAATGGAGTAGAAAAGGCAAACAAAGAAAAAAGAAGAGACTTCGGCACTCATTAATTCAATGATTTTTTTTACTTCAAACTTGATTTCCTTGATATTTAATAGAAATGTAAACGGATCGGATCACGTCGGCTTCATCCGATCAAACATTGTTTTTAGGTATCATTTAGTCTAAGACGTCGTTTGTTTACAAGTTATTTATTATGTATCTTTATTTTTTACTATACATTTTAATTATGTAAAGTAATATTTATCAAATATTTTTAATATTCTATACTAAAAAATTTACATTATAAATTATATAATTTTTAAAAAAATATAATATTGTGATCTGTATGTATTAATCTACGATTTGACTGTGTTAATGATGTCAAATCATACTTTTTGAAACATCAAATTAGTAAGTAGAATACCATATAATAATTTAAATGTACAATAATTAGGTATATCATTTTTTAAGTTAATATTATTATATTCGTATTAAAACAAATAGGCATTAAACTCAAAGAAACACAAAGTATAAAAAGTTCATTCGTTAAAACAAATAAGCTTAATTATTATACAGTTTTAACTGTATTTAATTTTAAAAATTGATTAAAACTTCTTCAAGACAAAGTTGAAAAAAATTGTGAATATGAATTGAACAATAATAAAATTATGGAACTCCTTAATTGAATTTCATAGAGACGAAATTGTGGAATCTCCTAAAAAAACTAAATGAAGGCAATGGAGAATAAGGTTGTCACTAGTTAAAAATCATGTATGTCACTGTAAATAATATTGGGTACGTAATTTATTACTTTCTAAATTTTATAATTTTTATATATTTAGTAAATGTCAATTAGATTGTATTCAATTGAATTGATACAGATACAATTTAATGAGTTATATTTATGTCAAAATTTTATGTTTTCGTATTGATGTGACACGATATATTTTCACATGTAAATTAACATAAAAATAATTTTATAATTTTTTAAACTTTGTATTTTTTTAATATACTTTTGTTATGTTATATATATTATATATAGTTTTGAGTTTGTTAATAAGTGATACATAATTACGAATTTGAATCTCAAAGTTAACTATCTTTTGGTATTTATAAATTATATTAATATTATATTAATTTTTAATAAAATAAAAATAATTAAAAATATTAACTATACTGATATAAGTTAGCATAACCCCATATAAGCCTAAATAAGCCATACTAAAATTGTTATCTAAAAGACGAAACACGACTTAATATGAATAATGTCAGGCGTATAAAAATTCATGAAACTCTTAAATAATTCAAAGGAAAAGTAAACTTACACAAAATTAAAAGTTAAAATAAATATGGAAAATATACCGTGTAAACAAAGTGCTTTGCCTTTAATTTTCCTTTTTTCAAGCTGAATTAGTCAACAACGATTTCGAACCGTCCGATACTGATCGGACTATGTCTATGTCCATATATATATAACCCTACCCTCTCCATTTCCGTGATTTCGACGCAGAACGACCACCGAAATCCCCAATCGTCGCATCTCCACCTCTCGACGATAATCGCCGCCTCCGCCTCCTCCCGTCTCCGACGTCATGCCGAAGAATAAGGGAAAGGGAGGAAAGAATCGGAAGCGTGGGAAGAACGAGGCGGACGACGAGAAGCGCGAGCTCATCTTCAAGGAGGACGGACAGGAGTACGCCCAGGTCCTCCGTATGCTCGGTAACGGCCGATGCGAGGCGCTCTGCATCGACGGTACCAAAAGGCTCTGCCACATCCGGGGGAAGATGCACAAAAAGGTCTGGATCGCCGCCGGTGACATCATCCTCGTCGGCCTCCGGGACTACCAGGACGACAAGGCGGATGTGATCCTGAAGTACATGTCCGATGAAGCGAGGTTGCTGAAGGCTTATGGGGAACTGCCGGAGAGCACCAGGCTCAACGAGGGTATAGCTGGAGGGTTGGAGGAGGAGGATGAAGGGGCCGGCGACGACTACATCGAATTCGAGGACGAGGACATCGACAAGATCTAGGTTTTGTGGAATCTCGGATCTTTGGTCTTATGCTCTGCTGATATTTTGGTTATTGTTATGTATGCTTTAATACCATGAACTTGAGATTTTCTGGCTTCTGGTTTGCGTGCATGCTGCAGTTTATGCCGACTTTATGGATTTTATCGTATGAGATATGCCACGACTTTACTGAAATCATGAGATTAATAAGAGTTCTTCTGTATTTCAAGATGCGCTTGTGATTTGGAAGTTTTGGATCTCATAAATTGATGATATGCTTCGTAACGTGATTGAGAGGTATGGTAGAAGTTCTACTGTTGGGTAATCTCCATTTGCTGTTTTTAATTATTATACCGCTTGTGTTAATCGATGGATGGAATTTGTGGAATCTTCATATGCAGTAAATGCAATCTTTTAGGTGCTAATGCATTGTCAGTGGGTATTGACGATTCCTCTAGTTGTTATATCATTGTATTGTGACATGGTTTTGTTTTGTTATGTTTATCTCACATCATGAAGTAGACTATGAAATTTGCTGATGAATAATTTCTTACTGCCTTTTCCTTCAACTACCTAGAAGTTGCATAAATTTTTGGGGTGGAACGTGCTTGCCTGTTATCGCTCTTTGGACGCAATTAAATTTGGGGCTTTTGCCTAATGTGCCTTTGATCTTCCCCATCGTAGCAATTTTTACCCGTCTTCAACTTGTTCTTTGTGTGGTCGAGGTTATTCTTTCCGTTGCATGTGACCATGTGAAATGGTTCAAGCACTTGTCGCTAGTGTTGGTACCTTTAGATTGCAGAATTGCTCTTTGACAAATGGGGGTTTGTATTTTTGGAAATGATGAGAAATTATAGATTAAATTTTTCATTATTTCACATTATTTTTCATCATTTCTAAAAACACAAATCCCCTCTAAATAGTAAAAAATATGATGTGCGTCTTTGACCTACACAGTGCAAAACCTCCTTGCAGTTGATACCTCTTGAATCTTATCAGCTTTACCTACACAAATCCCCTTTATATTGTTGCACTAGCTTTTTTTCCAGTACAAAATGGTCAAGTTTAATACACACGTCTTTTGATAATAGATCATTATTTTGACTTGTTTAATTTACTTGAATCGCTCAACAAAGTCTTTCAAATTTTTTTTCTCGTGTATCTTATATGAACCTCGTGCAGACTATATTTATAAAGATTCAAATTTTAGTAAAAATGAAGGAGTACCATTCGTACCCGCTTATACCGAGGACTCCAGATCATTTGAGAATTACAACCGATTCTCAATATAAGTTTGAATCCTTACTTACCTTGAAAAGCAAATATGATATTTTCCCCTTACCACAAAAAATAGAGGGGAAATCTGAGAATCATAAGGTTGTATTTGGAGAGAGATTAGCTACACAGCGGTGAAAGAAATCTGCAAAATTTACTAATTGGGAAAAAAACACTTCCATGAAACAACGAATAGATGAAAAGGACAAAAAAAGCATGGGTTACACCTCATTGCACGTGATTTATGGCAACGTTTGTTGTTTTGTTTATTAATAAACATCCTTACATTATTATGATTTCGTTAGATAGAATCGAAGTAAATTTTTTTTTTTGAATTAAAGTTAAAGTTAATTTCACAAAATAAAATTTAAATTATATAATAATAATTAAGATAATAAAAATGTATACAATAATAATTACGTTAAAAATTTCTATAACGTTAAAGTTGATATTGAACCAAACAGCATCTCATCAGATTATCGTGAACTCTCGAAACTGGAACTTTAAATGCACGCAAACTAAAGATATTATAATTTTCTGCACCATCTCATGCCAAACTTGTTCCCAGCAAATTCGGAGGTGTAAGGAAGCATACTATATGGGCAAACCAGGTTCCGTATCTTCGATTTCTGACCGACATACGAAGTATTATAGGAAGGCCACTAAGAAATATAAACTGAAAACAAGCATAACAGACAAACGAATCATCCGTGCAAAGGCACGAAGATCTCAGCACTTCAAAAGAACTAAGGACATATATGCTGGGCGTACCTCCGAATTTTCCAACTACCATTCAACCAGACGACATTGCAGAATGCCCGCATCTTCTTCTCCTTATAATTCCTGCAAGGTCCTGCAAAGTCTCCAACTCTCCATCAGCAAGAAAGCATCATATACATTTAAGCTTCCAACGGTGGCAAATGAAGAGGGCTGATGTCCATCTCCGTCAGTAGAATGCACGGTCAGGACTGTCTGAATGCATATCCATAGCCATATCATTGGAACAGGTAGAAGAAGTATCGCGATTTACGTTTGGTGAGACGACGGCACCCATGTTCCTGGTACCATTTCCAGAAGGTGGATTGTTGTTCGGACAGTACCCTCCATTCTGAGCTAATTGACAATGTTGGAGGCTCCGACGAACAGGGCTTGAAAGAACATTGGAGAAAACTGAGTTCTTGGTCTGATCTGAATGTCCAGGCCGAGGAGCATGCCCACCTGTCGCCTGTCCCAACATGAAAGCTGCAGTTTGGCTGCTTGGGTTTGTGAATTGCCTGGGAGTTGGGTTGTGATGATGTTGTGCCTGCATTCTTGGGGAAGCTGGTGTATCTTCCCCACAATTATCAATTTCATTCTGCAAAAATGCAAACAAATGTTTAATATATTAGTATGGAGAAGGTAGGGGGCAAATGACTAAGTACAACTAAATTATTATACATTTGACATGGAAGAAAAGGATAAAAGACGCATGACTACATACCAACAATGCCGTGATTTTATTGAATGGTAACAATGCTTTATGAGTAGGAAAAAAAAACCAACGTTCATCTGTACTGTTCTTAAATGTATGTCAAGTTAAGAAAAACAATGCACATGGAAAGAGAGGTGGGAAGCTTTAAGCTAAAAAATTAAAAGATTTTGAATGGTGAAAGTTATTTTTCACTTCTATTACAAAGACAATATTTGACAGAACAACAATATCTGAATTCTGCTGCACATTTGGAAAAAGAAAATACTTATGTATGCTGAAAAAATAAAGGTTGAGGTCCCTTCACTAATTCAATTTCACAGCCTCCATGGGTAGGAAAGGTGGGAAAACAATCAGAGTCTCTAAGGGAGGGAAAGACGTGGGAGAAAATATTACCACTTAAAGCAAGGGTTGGCAAAGTATATGAAGTTATTTTCTAAAAGGGTCATGACCCATATCCTACAAATCACCCAAAATGCCACTAGAATTTGCTGGAATCGTGTTGAGGGCCAAATGAATAGATATTGCTTGAAAATTACACTGCTGATGATGCGCCAATCAAGAATCCTGGTTGAGAATTTTTTACTGAATGAATAAATACAGGTAGGGAACTACTTGGATTAATAATCCTTTGTTATAAAACAACGGGTCAGTGTTTCCCTTAACGGTAACCTACAATGTCATACTGTAGGCACCAACAAGAGCCTTGTCCTCTTCTCTTAAATACTTTATTAATAACATTAAAAAATCTAAAGTCTCACTTTAATGCAACAAATAAGAAAAGAAAGATGAGAATATGGGAGAGCATGTGAAAACTCAGGGATGCAACCTGCAGGTAAGCAACAATATCTTCGGGTGATAAGCTTAATCCTTCCTCATATTTACGAAAAATCCATTGATGGACTTTCTCCTGCACATTTCATTATCCAAATTGCAGTAAAAGTTCAATACTAGGAATGACATATAAAATGGTGGTTCTGGGAGATAAAAAAGGATTAGAACAATTAATTGAACGATTTTTGCATGGAGTCCGAAAATAGTAGGCACCACGAAGAAGAAAAATATTAAACATGCATGTGAATGAGCTGAAAATGAGGTAAGACACAAATTTCATGTCCAAAGGTCAAAAACAAAGTTTCTACCAGACATTTTAAGGCAGGTAACAAGGCATGAATTGGTCATGCCTTGGCAGCTTGCCTCACCTTGTCTTGAACCTTCAGATCTTTTTTCAGATCCATTTATTTAAAATTTTTTTAAAAAAGTTTAAATACAGCAAAACTTAAATATAAAGTTTTTGATGGAGTACCACTAAAATATACTTAATTATTTTGAAGCTATCTTCAGCTTATCTGTGTATTCAAATGTTATTTGGGAAATAATAAAGTTAAAACAATACATAATTATTATTAAATATATGTGTATGAGTGCATAGGTGCTGCCTTAAAAAGTATAGTTTCAACTAACTGATTTCTTTTAATCAAGCTGAATATTTAGTGTGTAGGTTTTCTAACCCTGTGTTTGAAATGCCTTTTTATTAACACAGTTACAAAACAGCAATTCAAGGTGAGTCACTCAACAGCTAATAGGTAAAGCACCATTCTGAATCAAGTTGATGTAAATTACACCAAACACATTTAAGTGCATATGAAAATATCAAATACCTAACAATGTTGTTAAAATATTAATCAATATGTGCCATTTCAATAATTACAATTATCGGCTAAAATATCGTGTATGATATGGTACAATGATGTTACTGCAGCCACAAATTACTGCTAAAAAAGGATACCATGGTTTCAAACTTTGCAGAACAAGTTTAATGATGGTAGTTATCTCGTGGCATAGCAAAAAATCCTAAAAACCTCATTGACCTTCTCATTTAAATACCGTATTTAATAATATAATAACTTTTGGGCACATTTATGCTGTGATGTCCATGTAATTTCAATCATTCACTTTTTAATTTGCAAAAAATAGTGGGGAAGGTGGACAGATGTTCAAGTATTGATAGAAAACAGCAAGTCGTAACCGAGAATGCATTATAAATCTTCAATAAAAATTCTTCAAAACAAGCAATTTAAGCATTTTCCGATTTCATTGTTTTAGTCTTTCACAATCCAGTAAAAGGAAAGTAGTGTTCATATTGGTTCCAAACAAGTGGATGATTGTAATCTAAAGATGAGTTAGTATCCTCAACAAAGACTCGCTTGCTTGAAAAAGGGTTAGCACGGGTCTAGGGGAAAGGCTAAATGGACACAACCAGGTGGGATTTCAGAAAAATAAATCTTATTGGTCAATATTTTACCATAGGCAATTGCCCAGAAGATACAAACCTTTAAGTATTGGATTGTTTGGTGCTTATATGAAATACTAGTTATCAAGGATTCATGATAAAACCACAAGGGATAAATTGATTGTTTGGGTTCATCTTAAACAAAACCTTTGCAGAGAAAATGCTTCCTTATTCACTAAATTACTAATCCCCGATAATAATGTAAAAAAATGGGAAGCATAAAGGAACGTATGATTCAAGCATGTGCAAAATTGTACATCAGAAACATAGAAGAAACAAATCAATGAACTACAATATCTAGTTGACAGAGATGTGTGAGTCCAACGGCCACTTCAGAGTAGCAAGCCTATTGAATTGAATAATAGTTTATTTAAAAAACCTTTTTTCGAGCACTAAGCATATTTTTGAAAGAAAAAATTACAAAATGACAACAGGTATTTTGCATAGAAGGTATTAGCTTCATTGCACACAAAAATGGAACATACGAAAAGTTTTTTTTGAAAGGAAGAACACACGAAGAGTTAGTAAACTAAACTAGAAATCGTTCCAAGCTTCCCATAGCACATGGTCCCAGTTTCACACTGGTGGCTGTCTATAATTCACAGAGAAAACATGCCATGCTTTCTGTATGTATGTCGACGTAATTATTGAAGGACCATGAACACGAAAAAGCAAGCCAGAATCGCTGGACCATAAATCTCAAGATAAAACTACCAATCGAAGGAAAAAAAGAATTAGAAGAAAAACTGAAAAAATGAAACTGAAGTAAAAACACAGTAAAATAAGCGATGTAGTTCGAATCTGATATACAAAGTGGGACAGACAACTAACAAGGCAAGAAAAAATGAAGAATTAAGAAGCTCACTCTAGTAAAAAGCCAATGTTTTGAATTTGCATCGTAAGAATACCGTATCATGGTTATTTATAAACAACCAAGACTACACAATCAAATGCAAAACATGCATGACCACATGGAGGTGTAATCCTAAAAAACCTAGAATCAGAGAAATAGCACAAATTTACCAATCACATCAGAAATCAATTTCAAATGCATAAGGTAAACATCCAGAAACCGCCAGCAACACGCTACCGACACGTACCGAACAACGAATCCATCCCCAACAAAACAAAGGGGGAAAAAGCAACAATCCGATTAAGGGAGGAAGAACGTCAACAAACCAATCCATGACGCTCCCCCTCCTGGAAGGAAATCTTCTGTTGGTTCATGGCCTGTGTGTAGAGCTGCGACAGAGAACTCGCCGCGCTGGAGAAGGTGGAGTACATGGTCCGATCGACCTCGTCTAGGCGTGAGGCGATGGATTTCCTCTTCTTCCCCATGGAGTACCACCCACCGGAGATCTCACGCACCAGACTTGGACCTCCCGGCGGAAGGAGGACAGGAGAGGAAGGAACTGGAGGAAGAGGACAAAAACGCCGCTTCGGCTTTGCATCTTTCCGGGCGTGGGGTGCGAAATCTTGTGTGGTCCAGATCTTAGATGGGCCCCGTCTGTGTGGCCCACGGAAAGCATGGTGCGTCGTCGTATCAATGGGCTTTAGACCCAACAATGCAAACGAGACTAGGGACCCGATAATTGGTCCAATTATTTAAAATTAGAGTTTCGTTTTTTTTTACTTTTAATTTTTAAAAATACTTTAAATTTTATGATGATATTTATATTATTTAATTTATTAATTTTATTATCAAAATTACTCTTCTCATTTCTTTTATCTTAAAATTATTTCGTTAAAAATCATTTTTTCTTACTCCTAGGTAAAGTAGTAAACAATACCTACTAAAGAAGGAAATTTTGTTTAAGAGAGTTAATTCTCCAATAATATTATTAAAAATATTTTTTAATTATATTTTATTTTAAGTTATTTTATATATATATATAATAAAGAAAGACTAGTAAGTGATTCAAACAACAATGAATGAAAGATTTAAGAAGATGGTGATACATTATGAAAATTTTAATAGAAATATTTACAGCTCATTGACCAATGAAAATAGACAGTAAGAAATCGTTATTAAGGTTGTTGAACATAATACTTCATAAGTATGAATTTAATAACACTAATTGAATGATAGAAATTACGATATATATGAAGAGAAAGATTAAGGTTATACTGATTAGATGAATTATTATAAAATTTAAATATATAAATTTAATTTAAATTATTAAATTAAGACATTAAAAAAAAAAATTGGTATCACAAAAGAACAATTTTTTTTTAATATCGGACGTTGAAATTTGGGTATCGGTGAATATTTTTTTTTTCCGACAATGTACAATCTTTCGATATAATATATATTATGTTGCATAAATTCGTAGAAGATGTATGCAGTCTTTATTATATCTAATTAATTCAAAGGTAATGTTTAGATAATTAAGTTTACATTCGATAACTTGTGATATGATATTCTTGATCCTCTTCACGAAGAAGATGTATGCAATCTTTATTACTTTTAGATTTTAATATAATGATTTGAACACCTGATCTTAAAAATTGATATTAAAATTAAAGGTATTATTTATTTTACGGTTCGGCGCAACAAACACACTCCTAATCATTTATTTTTTATAAAATTTTATAGTACTGACCATTTGTCTCTTAGAAATGACGATGTGTGTTTATTTTTGGATTTAAATCTTATTGCTTTGCATTCTAATAAAGGTATAAAATTGAAGAATTTTAATAACCAGTGAAATCTTATATCCTCATCATAGTTGTCAGGCTTTCTATTTTATATGATTTAGTTATGTAACTTTTTTTATTATAATGATAATGATTTTTTTTTAATTCAATATATATATATTTATTTTGTTGTAGAACATGAACCAGTTTTGAGCAGTCATATATAGTTAGATTATGATCGAACCATTTCGAATAAAATAGATGATATTTAGTGTATTTTTTTCGAATGATGCAGTGGCATTCCAAATCATTACGGCTACTTTAGATTATTGACAAGGGATTTTAGGAAAAAAAGGACAAATCCAATACCAAAATCTCATATAGACACTGAAAAAGTAGATCAGCGTGTTATGAGATCTTGTTAAATAACTATATTCCTTTAACTTTTACAAGATGGTCCCATGGTCTAGTGGTCAGGACATTGGACTCTGAATCCAGTAACCCGAGTTCAAATCTCGGTGGGACCTTTAATTTTACGATTTTTCTTTTTTATTTTGCAAATAGAGTTCAAGGTTGTTGCTTGCGGGTCAACTTTTTCCTCTCACGTTCTTTTTTTTTTCTCCTCAGTTTATTTCGTTGGTCAAAAGTTTACATTTCCTGTATTAAATCTTACCATCCATGTTTGCTGGTTCAACATGGAGTTCTACAAATTTCATATCTACTAAAAAAGTTTGCATACCACACTATTTTTTTACATTCTTGGACATTCAAATCTTACAGAATATGGTAAATTTCGATGTTTCTGCTTGACCCAACATTCCAACTATTATAAACCCCGGCCTGGTTGGTAGCCACGATTCGGTTTAATTTAATTTAATAAACTAAGGAAATTTTCTGACCTTTCTTCTCAGAAACCCAACTTGGCCACACCAATTACGACCGGCGATGAGCCGCCGGAAAAGTTCTGGTCAAGAACGGCAACGCGAAGCATGTGCGCTTCATAGTCATTCCACACACCACCAAATTTCGTCGCTCCGACAACGTCCTTTCCGGCCCTCACCTCACAAATTCCGTGCCGATTCCGGAACACTCCCCAGCGTAGATGGATTCCGTCAGAGGCTTCGCTCTAGCTCCGCTCTTCTTGGTGTTCTCGATGAACCTGGCTGGTCTGTCCTCCGCACAGCTCGCGGCGCCGACGCCTTCGCCGGTGAACGACAGCAAGACCCTCGATCTGGGGGTCGCTTACGTTCTCATGGCATTGGCTCTCGTCGTCACGTATCTGCTTCATTGATTCTTCGATTTTGCTGTGTTTTTTTCTGGTAACGTGTAAGTGCGAAACATAAATGTCGTTGGGATTTCATTGTAACCGAGGTTTTGTTTCAGAGAGTTAATAAATTAAGTGAGATTAGAATTTATTTTTTTAAATTAACATAATTTTTGAAATTAAAAATATATTTATTTTTATTATATTATTTATTAAAATATATATTTATACTATAAAAATTCTTACAAATCTTATTATCAAACGAAACCAAAGTATTAACTTACTTGTTTCATTGACTTTTCACACACACATATATTTAAATCACCATTGAATTAATCTAAATCATTAAATTAAAATATTACTTAAAATTCAGTCTCACTAAAAAAATATTTTCTCATGATAATTCCCACCACGCTTTGCGAGAAAATATTGCCACCGCACATCTCAGACATTCGCCACCACACCAGCACCATCTTCAAATTCAAAAGCGGTCAGAGCAGTGATACCTTCAAATAGTCGTCAGCATAAAAAGGTAAAGATTAACGATCGAAAGAGCAAAAGCGTGGGATTGGATTAGTCTCAAGGCGATCGTCCATCGAAATCTTTTACTCTTCGAGCAAAAACATCGTCAGTTCGTAACAAATATTTGTAAACGGTAGTTTGCGCATAAATAAACCTCGAAAAGCGTTCGACAGCATTTTTTTATTACAGTATTCCATTAGGCAAATTTAACATTACGAGATGTTCTTCTAGAAGAAGTTTGTTATCTTCGGATACGTTAAAGTGTAATTTTTTTTAACTTTTAAAATTATTTCAAATGTTATTATTATAATATAAATTTTAATATATAAAATTTTATTACTTTTATTATTATATAATTTTAATTTTATTTATAAATTTAATTTCACATTTAACCATATCTAATTTTTAAAATTAACTGTAACGTTTTACAAAACGTATCGTATAATGTTTGAAATAATTTAAATTTATTTATTTAGAAGTAAATAATAATAATTTATAGAAAAACGATTTTAAAATAAAAGAAAGAAAGAAAGTAATTTTAATAATAAAATTAAAAATATTTTTAAAAACGAGATGTAAAAAAAAAACGAGGTCTTACTTTTTTTCTTTTTTTTAACAATTACAAATTTACAATATTCAACGGTATAAAAACTGATAAACAAAATTCTCTGGACCACGTGATGACATGTGTGAAAAAATGGCGTAACGATAACGGAGACCACTTCCCAGGCCCCACCGTTGAGGGAACACACATATCGGAGTGTTCTGGAAGGAGAGAAACCGCAGCCCTCCAGCTCCCGTCGTATATATTTGTTCCTCTTGGCCATCTTCACTTTTTTGCCCGAGGAAAAAACGAGAACGGGTGCCCTTTTCCTCCCTCGGGTCTCTTCTGTCAGAGGTATTGATTCCAAGCCCTAGATCTCGCATGCATTCTGGTTGGAATTCGATCTGAATATTTGAATCCGTCGTTGCGGTTGTTTGGGAGTTCTCGCTTTCAGTTCGATCAAACTGCACTTGTCTGTTTTACTGGTAAATACATCGAATATGGCTAATTGCGTGCTTTTTGCTGTGTTATCGTGAAGAACTGATCGTTTGCGTCGATCTGCTTATTTCTTTGGCGTTTCACTGAAAATTATGGTAGCTTCTAGTCGTAGAGTCGAGTTTTAGATTATCTGTGTTGCTTTGCTTCCTTAGTTGTGCCTCTTATTATTGATCTCGGTTTCGTGGGATTTAGTTTTCAGATTCTATTGTATCCGCGAAGGTGGTGAACATCTTGTAGGTGCCTGGATTCACGTAGAACGTCTGGAAAATGAGTGTTGTCGGGTTTGATTTCGGTAATGAGAGCTGTACGGTCGCAGTCGCCCGACAAGGGGGTATTGATGTAGTTCTCAACAATGAGTCGAAACGTGAAACTCCAGCTGTCGTGTGCTTTGGAGATAAGCAGCGGCTCATCGGAACTGCTGGGGCTGCGTCCTCTGTAATCAATCCGAAGAATACAATATCTCAGATCAAACGTCTGATCGGCAGGAGGTTCTCTGATCCTGAAGTCCAATTGGATCTGCAATCCTTACCATTCTCTGTCACTGAGGGGCCAGGTGGTTTACCACTGATCAATGCAAGGTACCTTGGCGAGATGAGGAGTTTCACTCCGACCCAAATTTTTGCTATGATTCTTTCGGATTTGAAAGCTATGGCTGAGGGGAATCTTGGTGTTGCAGTCCATGACTGCTGCATAGGGATCCCTGCCTATTTTACTGATCTCCAGAGGAGGGCAGTTCTGGACGCTGCCGCTATTGCAGAATTGCATCCTCTTCGTTTGTTCCATGAGACTACCGCAACAGCTCTAGCTTATGGAATCTACAAGACAGACTTGCCAGAGAAAGAACACTTGAATGTGGCTTTTGTTGACATTGGTCATTCAAGTATGCAGGTTTGTATTGCCGCATTCAAGAAGGGGCAGCTGAAAGTATTGGCTCATGCTTTTGATCAATCCCTTGGTGGCAGAGATTTTGATGAAGTCCTTTTCAAATATTTTTCTGCAAAAATCAAGGATGAACATAAAATAGATGTATTCCAGAATGCTCGTGCTCGTATAAGGTTGAGGGCAGCTTGTGAAAAGCTGAAGAAGATACTTAGTGCTAATCCGGAGGCACCCTTGAACATTGAATGCCTAATGGAAGAGAAGGATGTAAGGGGCTTCATCAAAAGGGAGGAGTTTGAACGTATCAGTATGCCAATACTGCAAAGAGTCAATGGTCCATTGGAAAAGGCACTCATGGATGCTGGGTTTGGTATAGATAGTATACATGCAGTTGAAGTTGTTGGATCTGGATCCCGTATTCCTGTGATCATCAAGATATTGACAGATTTTTTTAGGAAGGAGCCAAGAAGGACAATGAATGCTAGTGAGTGTGTTGCCCGTGGATGTGCACTTCAATGTGCCATGCTAAGCCCTACATTCAAAGTTCGGGAGTTTCAGGTACATGTGTTACATGTGGCACATTTTTGCAGATGTGGCCTTCTTTCTGAATCTAATATGGTCAAGTGTAATGGTCAACTTTCTTGTATTGCATTATACTTTATATTTTCATTCATTGCCTTTGACCTTTGACATTTTTATACCACGAACTTCAGAATTATTTACCCCTCAAAAAATCTAATTGGTTTTTATCATGCAGGGTGACCAACTTTCTTATCTCAAGTTTTTCTTGAATTCTCTATTTTTTTAAAAAAATTTCTACAACATTTTTGTCATTTATTCTAGAACATGTTACTATAAGTTCCAATAACATTGTTGGTTTATTCTCCTTTATTATTGTGCATCACATTTCAACTTATTACGTAGGTGATATTGTTGGCTTTGTTCCATGTTGAATTTTTCTTTTGTTTACTAGTTTTGTTGTTGACAAATGTTAATGGTAGGAATACAAATGTTCTTGATTATTGTTTATATGTTTAGTGGATAATTGCATATTCCATGATTTTTTCCATTTAATCAGCGTCTGTTGTTTTCTTGCATGTTAGAGTAATTATAGTTTTTTTAATATTGGGATTTTTTTATAGGTTTAAATAGAATAATTTATAGCATTCTTTCTTTTCCTTTTATTATTTTTCGTACATCTTCATTCTACAATCAATTGTTTTTTTGCACTTAGTAGAGCAATTGCATAAGACTCTCTTAAAATTTCCTTTGCAATTTTTTAATGTAAGCAATCATTCTGTTCCAAAGGTTATTTATTTTTCCATCTGGTGCTCATATTCCCTTTTTTTAACAAGTTATCTCTAAATATCATTTTCTTTTCCTTTTTACATTCCACCACTTAATTTGTAGGCTTTTATGCACTTTAGTCCTCTTCTTAATCTTGATGCTAACAATATTTTTTGTATAGTTGAGTTTTCTCTTAAATATTTGGAGAAGTATAAGCTAGCAAAAAGCAATATTAAGAAAATTGTTAGAAGCTAAAAATCAGGCCATAAGGAAGTATCTTTATCAAGGTGTAGAAGTGCATGGGTGAAGTAAAGATTAAGTGGTTTATTACGATTTTAATATAATTTTGAAGGACAAAAAAGATGCCAAATGGATAGAGAAAGAGCTCTTTAATACCTATATTTAAGAACAAGTAGGACATACGATATTGTAATGATTATTGCAATATTACGTTAATGAGTCATACTATGAAATTATGAAAAAATGTAATTGAGTAAAGACTAAAGCATGTAACTAAAATCCTAGAAAATTGACTTGGGTTTATGCTGAATAGGTTAACAATGAAACCTATTCATTTACTTAAATGATTGATAGAAAATTTTAGAGTTAATAAAAAGGACCTCTACATGATTTTCATTGTTTTAGAGAAAACTTATGATAGAGTATCTAGAAATCTATTATAGTGGGCATTAGAAAGAAAAGGAGTATCTATACGATATATTGATATTATAAAAGATATATATGAAAAGTAGTTACTAGTGTTAAAACTATAAGATGAGAAATTAAGTATTTTTCAATAGATGTAGGTTTACACCAATGGTCTTCTCTAAGTCTATACGAGTTTGTCTTAGTTATGGATGAAATAACTAAGAAAATTCAAGAATATAAACCCTGCTATATACTATTTGCTAATGACCTAGTTTTAGTTGAGGAAAATAAAGTAGAAATTAGTTTTAAATCAGAATTATGGAGAGATGCTTTAGAGGCTAAAGTATTTAGATTGAGTCATTGAACTTAGAGGGTTAGGATTTGTGTATCTCAGAGGGCTGTTGAATTCTAAGCCAATGGTGGTCAACCACATGTTTTCCCTTGATTAATCATTATCCAATACCCTTCTTATCTACATTGATGGCTATGAATACCCCACCAATGTATCTATTGCAGAACGAGATGTAACACTATGGGCTTCTTTGGGAAGGTAGAATTCTAGATTCTTTAGGTCTATGGTTTTTTTAAGGTGGGTTTTAATTTTTCCTCTATTACGGTATTGGATGGGCATTTTAGTTATTTCACGAAAGGAGTAGATGAAGAGAAGTTCCCTTACCAAAAATCCTACATCACTCCAATAAAGGAGTTGTCCTATACCCACAATATGGACTAAACTCAAAGTAGGTATGAGGATTCTATAGAAAATTTGGAGAGAACTTCTCTTATGTAAATGACACTTTTGACACTATTGAATGTTTATAAGTTGTTTGGCTAAGATTGTGGATAACTTGATTCTTCAAATTCTGGATAAAATTGTTCCAAAACATTTCTGACATGATAGATTTTGAATGGTGTCTTCTAGTTGTTTTTGGCAAAATTGAAGAATCATGAAAATGCCCAATTCTTATTGAGTTTATTGGATTTTGGCACACCTTACTTTTTTTAGAAATACACCATCAAGTGCATAACAATATTACAACATAAAGTAACTAATATTTCATCTTCATCAACACCCAAATAATATCTTCGACAACTGCAATATTATTGGTATTATAACTAATATTATATTAACATTTATGGTGCGTTAATTTTAAATAATGTTATTTGTGTTAGTTATTTCATTGATTAATATTAATTCTAAGCAATAGTATTTACTATTTAGTATAATTATAGTATTATAATATCATAACAATCATATATTAATATTTGGTAGTATAATTAATGGAAGAGTAGGATTGTCTTTTAGCCATTGATTTCCAATAAGAAATCAGAATATGTATTTTATGATCCAAACAATTTTTCCACGAGGATCCAAAATCTCAAAATTTTCCTTACATTTCGATGCAAAATCAAGATTTTGCAAAATTTTTGCCCTCTAGAATGCCATTGAAACTAAAACTTGATCTCTATCATTGTCTTGGTCCACTAAGTTGAGCATTTAGAGACTTTTAGTTCATTGTCTTATAGAAAGTGGGGGTGTTGACCACTCGTGTTTGTGCACTTGAAAGCAACAAAAAGAAATTTAGGATAGCAAGAGAATTTATGAAAATGGAAAGTGAAGGAAAATTTTCATGTTGTTTGTGTCCTGTTACAAAGTAAAAGAATCTCAATTTTTCAGCATACCATTTGATGGACCAATATACCGAATTATTTCCAAAATTGACATATCATTTTGTCACTTTTCTTTTTGTTGAATTTTGATGCACAAGCACCCCGTTAGTTTCTAGGTCATTCAATATCTTGACTCTAGTTCAAGCTTGGCTTGATGATCACTCATTAGACTTGAGAAACAATAACTAAGAACATCTAATGAATTAATTACATAGATATATTTACATTTGTTATCACATTGAATGTGCATCATCTGATTGGAATATTGACTTCCATGCTGTTGAATCTTGATTTAGATAAACAAGTGATCCAATTTATGGTCAAGCCATGGTTGAACCAATTGACCCAGAGTGGGTTTGTTTAGGTTTTAAATCATTGTTATTGTTGCATTACACATTCACTTTTTTCAAGTTGTAACTTCTTCATTATTTTGTTTAGTGTGGAAATTTCTCGTTTTATGTCTGATGCATATCAATTGGTTTGTGTTGCTGCATCTTTTATAAAGGTACACGAGTGTTTTCCCTTTCCAATTGTTTTGTCTTGGAAAGGTGATTCCCCTGAGTTGCTGAATGGAGTAGAAAATCAAACTATCGTATTTCCTAAAGGAAATCCAATACCCAGTGCAAAGGTTTTAACATTTTTTAGATCTAGAACATTTTCAGTTGATGTTGTCTATGCTGATGTGAATTGTCTACTAGCAGCAGCAAGGATTGGCACATACACGGTAATTTTAAATATTCTATATTGTGTAATGTTTAGAGTGTCTTCACATCTCTAGGTCTTGAAGTCTGTCTTGTTTCTGCTTGATAGGTTGGTCCCTTTCAATCAACAAAAGGTGAATGTGCTAGGTTAAAGGTGAAGGTCCGCTTAAACCTGCATGGAGTTGTATCCATTGAGTCAGCTACTGTAAGCCTTTAGATACCATTTTGGGATACATCATAACCAATACTGAAGTATTGAGATTGATTGCCTTGTTTATTACTTCTTCTGTGTTGTAGATGTTGGAGGAGGAAGTTGAGGATCCAGTTTCATCTGTAAGTAAGCCTTTGAAACATGAAGAATTGAATCAGTCATCTCTCGTGGAAAGTGACGCAAACATGCAAGACGACAAAAATATGCCTGATGTGCCAGGTGCTGGTGCTGAATGTAAGGCACCAGATACTGAAGGCAAATCCGTACAAAAGCCTGTGCAGATGGATACTGATGCCAAGGTCTGTGTTCAATTCTGTTTTTAGGTTTTCATTCCTTTTTAAAAGATCCTATATTCCTGACTGTTTTCATGTTTACTGGATGGATTCCGTTATATGTATATGTTTATGCTTTGTAATCTCAAAATACTGGTATCTGATGCACACTTTATTTTTCAAGGTTTTATGCACCATCTAGTTATTGTCATGATGAATAAAGAAAGGATTTTGCTAACCTCATTACAAATAGAAGCATCTGGGTAGATGATTTCCTTAAATATTTATGTTTATGTTTTTATTTTTTTAATAACTATTACTGCTCTTGCCTTAGTTATGGCATCTTCCCCTGCATTATTCTTTTAGCAGAATAGCTATTAACTAACAACTGCTTTTATACGAGTTAGAACTTGAAACTGATGATAGCTTTGCAAAATTCCTGTCAATGTATGGAAGAGGAGAAAGCACCGTAAAAAGAGCAGTTGCTGCAGCAAACAGCAGACAGATGAGACAGTGACCATAGGAGGAGGCGCAGACATGTATGACAGAGGAGAATAACGTAACTGTTAGATGGGTAATTGGATACTCTTTTAACTAAATGAACAATCAGGTAACTGGGTTTACTGTTTATTAAGCCACTTGTGGTTAAAAAATGGTTCTTTACACAACATTAAGCGGCAAAAACACCTCTTTTGGCAAATCATCAAATTTGTTTGAACAGAAATTTTGGAAAACTGAAAATGAAAGGAAACAAAAAATAACAGGGAAATGAAAGGTAGCAAATAACATAATCTGTTTCTCTATTGGCCAATTTTCTAGCATTTATGCCGCACAAGAAATAAGTTGAAATTTGAAACCATTTTTGTGCTTCTCAATAAAAATAAAATGAACGTTGTTCTATCCCTCCCTCTATTAAGTTACAGTCTTGATTTGAGATTTTGAGCTTTTATTTCCTTTTTTCCTTCAATTATATTATATATTATGTCATATTATATTATATTATGCATACCTTTAAATCCTTTTTCTTTCACTTTTAATTGTATTATTTTTACCAATTTAACATTTTGCTTTTACAATTTAATGTGATGAATTTACTTGTTACTTTTATAATTTAATTCTACCTTTCAAGAATTCTATTTTTCTTCATGTTGATTTTTACAAATTTATCCATTTTGTTTAATTGACATATAACATTGTATCATACTTTCCAATATATTAATAGCTTTTCCAAGGGGTTATTAGCTAGCTTGTATATAACAACATGTTTATAGGATTAAAGTAGGATGGATGAAGTGGAGAAATACTTCCAAAGTTTATGTACCCTTAAAATTAAAAGGAAAATTCTTTAAAACTACTATTTACATAGTTATACTTTATCATAAAGAATATTAGGTTGTAAAATATGACTATATACAAAAGGTTAATATTATTAAGATACGTATGCTTAGTTAGATGAGTGAGTGACAATATTATAACAGATAAACTAAAACTTGATTTTATTAGGAATAGAATGGGAGTTGCAGTTATTGAAGATAAGATATGAGAAAATCAACCTAGCTTATTTGTTTATATTTTTAGGAGACCAAAAAATGCACCAATTAAGAGAGGAGAATTAATTAATATAGAAAAAATTAAAAGAAGTAGTAAACTTAAAATTACTTGGTTAAAAATTATAAAAAAAAATAAATTTATGTAATTTAATTGAAGATTTAATTATAAATATAAATACTTGAAGAAAGATTATTCACATGGCCAACTATACATAATGAAATTATGACTTAGATTGTTAACATAAGTAACCAAATGTTAGGAAAGGACTCAGAAATTGGTGTGGTTCCATCAACCACCTATCTGTCCATAAATAAACTTTGCTGCCATCTCCCACTCAAAATCTTGTTTGACTTGAGAAAAAATTGCTGCTGGCATTGGTTGCTTTTCAAGTAATGTGAAACCTTCTGGCGAGGTATCCTGCTGTGTCCCCACCCATATAAGTAGTCAGCGACCAGTACCCACAGACCATCTTTTTCTTCTGCCCACTGCGACCTTCGCTTACAGAAAATGCCAAAAGTTCAACAACATTGACGAAATCCTCAGAGCCATAAGTAACAAAGGAAGATCATGCAATAATAGAATCTACAGATGCCCAGATCAATGGTGGTAGTGAACAAATCTGTAATGATGAAGAGGATGATGATGCAGCAACCGATAGAGGTGACAAGGCAACACTCAGTGGATTTTTCTTCCTGAAATCTCCAGCAGATGTGGAGTTGGTTGAAAGAGATGAATGAAGAAGGATGACGAATCTTTACAGGAATCAAGTGGTGGAGAAAGGAGAAGGTGGGAATGAAAGGAGACAGATGAAAGAAAGTGTTTCTATTGGAGTTCCACACAAATGGGCAGAAAGAGAGGTTGGTTTGCCTTTAATACAAGCCAAACCAAAGGGAAGTATTTATCTTTCCAGTTGAAAACACCCCCCCCACCCCTCCCCCCCCACCCAAATAAAAATGGTCAATCAATAAAAAACTCTCTCCATGCGTTCTTTCAATATTCCCTTAGTTTTCATTCCTAAGATAATAATTAATATGAAGAATGATATCTCATGCTAGCAGCATTGTAACCATCATAAGAATATCATAATCATGAAAATAATCCCAAAATTGTGTGGGTCAGAACAGGATTCTTGGCATGCACTCTTTTTCCTGGAATGAAAAGACACACAAAGCTATGGGCACAATAGCTTATGGTTGGGATTTCACATACGCAAAAAGCTGATTTCCATGGACGGACTCATTCAATCGAATGTCTACTATTTCTTGGGTTATAATTTCCTTCTCATAGACTAGACTTGTCAATCGTGTCATGTCGGCTCGATACGGCACGGTTCACACCACTAATGGGTCAGCCTAGGCACGACTTATGGTACGAAAAAATACTATTTGTGCTAGTCAATGACACGAGTTTGACCAACACGATTCTTTCTGTGACCCGACACTGCGACCCGGCAGCCGGCCCAATGACCCGACAACCGATCCAAGACCCGACGGCCCGTCTCCCCCGTCGACTGCACGACCTGTTCACGGTTCACCCCTCTCCTGCCCACACGACCGTTCACCCTGCAGTCCTTGTCGGCCCCCATGACCTTCTGCCCTTCTGGCCTTCCCCCTCAAGCGAGATGGCGGGATCCGACACTGCGAGCCGTTTGCACGGCACGAACGACCCACGACACGAAAAATTTGTGCCATGCCGGTCTGACCGGTACGGTCAAACCGTGTCGAGCTGTGCTAGCACGGCCCATCGACAAGTCTATCATAGACTGCAATGAAAAAAGCTTGGAATGGTGCAAACTCTTGCATTCTGATAGTGAATGATATTGCTTTTTGCTGTCCAACTTGCAGGTGCTGCATTTTTCACATTAATGATATTTGTTTTTTCTGCTCTGCAGGCTGAAAGTACAAAAACGAAGATTAAGAAAACAAACATCCCAATTTCAGAGCTGATTTGCGGTGGCATGTCTACGGCTGAACTGCATAAAGCAGTGGAATATGAATATGAGATGGCTCTTAAAGACAGAGTGATGGAAGAAACCAAAGATAAGAAGAATGCTGTTGAGGCCTATGTCTATGACATGAGAAACAAGGTATTGCATTTTATAAAATTTAATTTTATTTATGACATAAAGTATGCCAGTCTAATACCAGCATTTTCTGCATTTAGCTTTATGACAAATACCAGGAATTTATGGAGGATTCAGAGAGACAAGCCTTTTCTTCTAAGCTACACGAAGTGGAGGATTGGCTATATGAGGATGGTGAAGATGAAACTAAAGGAGTTTACATTGCTAAACTGGAGGAGTTGAAGAAGGTAGACCTTTAGTTTACTTGTTTGCTTTTGTTATTGGTAGTGGTTTTAGTATACCTAATAGCACTTGCTTACAGCAAGGTGATCCTATTGAACTACGTTACAAAGAATCGAATGAAAGGAGACCTGCTGTCGACCAACTTTTTCACTGCATTAGTCGCTATAGGGAGACTGCACTATCAAATGATCTCAGGTTGGATCATATCGACAAAGCTGAAAAGCAGAAGGTTCAACTGGTCTACTTTATGTCTTCACCTTTTTGTTGTAGATAAATGATGCATTCCATAGTGTTTCATGATAATACTTGCGTTTATTCCGACAGGTTGCAAGTGAGTGTGAGCAAGCAGCACTATGGTTGAAGGAGAAAATGCAACAGCAAGATGCACTGCCTACGTATGCAAACCCAGTTTTGCTTTCAACTGACGTAAGGAGGAAAAAAGAGGCCTTAGACAGGTAAGGGGATTATATTTACTGCTAGATTTCTAAGCTGATTTCTCTTGTAGGGTTTGGCGCATTTGATGCATTTATATACACTCAGATGATATGAATCCATGTTGTGAGAATAGTTCCATGTTCATAAATGTAAGAAATGAATTGGATCTAATATATGAAGAATCCTTTTACTTATTATCAATTGATTTTGAGATAATTTTTTTAAATAATATTAAAATCAATTTATGTACATTTACATGTAGGCACTTATAGACAAAAATAAGTCATAATTGACGAAAACTGGAATTATTCGTATGCTTTTGTTATGCTGATACTAATGTTCCTGAATTTCTTGGAATAATCAAGTCTGAACTGAAAAACAAAACTACCGTTACTGATGACTGTCGTGTGTTCGTTCTGCAGATCTTGCCGGCCAATCTTGACGAAACCCAAACCTGCACCTCCCAAACCTCAGACTCCACCACCATCACAAGCTGGTACTCCACCACCAGCATCACCTGGTGGTACTCCACCTAAGGTTGATTCTACTGCTCAAAAACAATCCACAGCTAGCCAAGAAAACGCTGAAGCAGAGAACACAACGTCAGCAGCAACTGAACCTATGGATACTGACCGCAGCCATCCCAACGTGGAGTGAATTTTGCGTTTTCCAATTCAGCGCAAACTACGATTAGCTTGTAAGTTCTGATCGCTAGCAAGGACTTGTAAATGCGCGTTGGTTATGATTACATGGGGGTCTTGCTATAAAATGGCGGTTTGCCAAGGAAAATATATTCTGACCTTCCATTTAGAATTATAGGATCAAAGTATAGGATATATTTATGTGCAATTTTTGGTCCTAATTGTTGAGTTACAAGGCAAACTTCAATTGTTTAGAGTTGAAAAGCATTGTCAGAGAAACTCATGTGAGTTTTTTCTTTTCTTTTCAGCAATGGATCTTTAATTCTCTGTTAGAAAAATAAGAAACCTAAAAAAATCAAACATACAGGTAATAGATAGATGTTATTTTTTGGGAATGCTCTATGCGCTGTTTACGGTTGGAATTGCATTTAACATTATTGAGTCAAATTATAATTTTTGATGGTCACATATAAATTAATCATGAGAATATATCAAGAAACAATTTTAACATTTAAGTTTATATTTAATTAGTCAAGTGATATTCCGAAGAATATAATTTCATATAAACAAATTCATTAAGAATACCTGAAAAAAAAAGACTGATGTGGTCGATCGTGACGTTATAATTTGAATTGTTGATGATGATGTCGTACAATCTAATTAAGAAATGCAATTTAATTATATTACGTGTAATTTAATGATGGTCGACCAACCTTAGGGTTAAAATTATTCCATGGAAATTCGATTAGGAATGCGAGTTCAGGACCACTGGATTAAAAACTCTAATAAGAAACCATTAGTACAAAACCATCTTAGGGTTTTATTTTAAATTGTAAAAATTCAATGGCACCTATGGAACCTTTTAACAAAGGTGTAACCACCTAATGCTAGTTATAATTAATTGATTTATTATTATAAATCTCATCCACCGGTCCAGCATCCTTTAAACACAAGTTTCTGGTTTTTTTTCCCTAATATTTTATTTGTAATTGTAGAATATTTACAGCATGTACCTACCATTATTTACAGAATCATCATCATCATCATCATCATCATATTTAAAACGTGGAATGTGTTGCCAAAAATTATAAAAAATCATAGAATTTTCACGTGTATGAATTTTTTTTATAAAGTATATTAGAGTTTCGGAAAATATCAACATTTGTGTGCTTAAAGTACGTAGTAAACTGTGCACGTATATTTTTAAAACACATCAAATAAGTCAAGCATATATAAAATGGTTCAAAATTCCTTTTTGAACTCAAGAAACTACAATAAACCTATTGCTAACCACAGAAACCTTTTTTTCACCAACTCTAAAATTCATTTCTCAACTATTTTAAAAGTGTTTTTTCGAAAGGTTGATATTGATATATATAGTCAATTACTCGTTCATGTACGTACCAATGAGTAAAGAAAAGATCCTAAAAATTACAATTTACATGTAAAAAAAGGAACAACAAAAATACAAGAGTAAGATTTAAACCCTAAAATTTTAAAAGTTAACTTCTCAACTATTCTAAAGGTTAATGGAAGCTTTTTTTTAAATTTTCTACAGTTTTATAATGTGCCGTTATTATTTCATTGAAATTACCAATTTTACGTAGTTGACTTATATTTCCATGATAATATACTCATCAATTTTACATATGACTGTAAATATCAACATTTACACTTTTACTTTGTAAAAAAAAAACCGTAAACAAACGAATAATATTTATATTTTCTGCAAAGGACATGGTCGACGGTCACACGTTAAAACCGCACCGGAGGACCACCAGAACACTTGTCCCATCACCGGGTGGCTTGCAGGCGAATTCAATTGTGAGGCGTACGTAAAAATTTATATAATAATAATAAAATATATAAAATTTTAGCAAAGAATTTATAAATTTTTTTATTACGTATTAACAAATAATATAACAGAATAAATTTTTTAAAAGAAAAATAATTTTTTTAACTTAAAAATCTCAATTGTATTGATTTTTTTAAAAATGAATTTCTGACTCATTTTACTTTGACTTTATTTGTTACTGAGGTAAAGTACGATGTAATGCGGCGAGATTTTCGTATTTTCCACCCTGAGGTGCAAATTTCGAGGTAGGTGAAAAAAAATAACAAATTTTTAATAGTGTAGTGTCATGCAAAAGAAGTATATTTTTTATTTAAATTTTAATTTTACCCTTTCCATAAAAATGATTTACTTAGTAATAAATATAGGTAGGGGCATTTTCGTTAATTTATATTTAACTAACTAATACAGTAAAAAAAATTGTTACAATTACTATTTATATATAAAAATATTTCCTACCATCGACTCCATGTAATAAAAATTACACTAAATTTTATTACCAAATACAACTTTTATTCGACAAAATATTAATATATCAGATAAACAAGAGTTTAAGAGTTCACTTTTTTTTTATATTGAAATGATTTTTAAAATATAAAAATTATTTTCTATTTTTTTTAACAATTATAATAAATTTTTTTATACAATTACAATAAAAATTTATTAAAATATAAATTTTATATAATAAAAATTCTTATATATCTTGTTCCCGGATAAAACCATAGATTTGCTAAATACAACCTGGACGTTGCAAGCTTGCATTCTCTGCCCCAGACACCAGAGACGCTCATTCCACGGTACCATAGAGTACCATAGAGTACCAGCCACTTGGCTCTTCTCCCCGTCGGCGACAGAAAAGTTTGGGATGTTGGGATTAGATTCCTCGCGGAGAGGTTGAGTGCAGAGAGAAAGAGGAAATCACAGGAAATGGGTTTTTCACTGGGAGGAAGCACCGCCTTCTCCCAGCACCATCTCCTCCAGCATGGACGCAGGGGTTCCTCTTCCCACTCCAGCTCTGTTCTGTTGCTTGCCCACAGGAAAGGGGTGGGGAAGGAGAGGGAAGAGGATTCCAGAACAGTACTCATGGCCCGTCCTGGGGCGAGGAGTCCGAAGAAGGGATCTCGCTTGCAGAGAAGGGCGGTTCTGCTCGTGGGTGTCTCTGCTTTTCCCTTGTTGCAGAAGTTCGGGGCTGTTGCAGAGGAGGCTGCTGCAAGAGGTTGGTTTGGGGTGTTGATTCCTGTTACTGGGTTTGGGTTTTTGAGCTGACGATGGTTGTGGTATGGGTTGCTCCATTTGGGTATGGTTATTTCTCCCCCCCCTTTTTTGTCTTGAGAAGCATATGACTACCTTCAGGGCTTCTTTAGAGTATAGAGCACAAATTCTTATACGGCATTATCATCACATAAATTTTTATATATAAGTTTTCATCATACAATTTACCATAGTGCTTGGTAAATTCCTCTTAACTTTGGTTTTTTGCAATTTTTGAAATTAGATTCCTGAAGTGAATGACTACACTGAAGGTTTCGTTTGTTAACAATTTTTCAACTAACTTCAGCTCACACCAATTTCTGCTTATCATCGTTACCATATCAATTTTTACGTACGAATTTTTATCGTATAATTCATTATAAAGTTTAATTTCATTTGATAACGAGACTCAACTTTTAACTCTTCACAGTATTCAAAAGTTGAAACATCTTGTTATCAAATACACCTTTTAGCATCCCATCCTTGTCAATTACGTTGCTTTAGAATACATAGGGTTTATAGCATTCGTATATTTTATAAACAGTTACTGATCGAGTTTTCATGAAATAATTATCAGTCAGCATCATTTTACGGAATGTTTCACTGAAGAGAAGCAGGCTTCTATGCCTTTTTTCTTTTTGAAATAAGGCTTCTATGCTTATGAAAGCCAAGCTATTCTCTATGATCTGAAATCTTAACACATGCAATGTGAAGTATGGAACCATTACAAAGAACGAGACATTTTGTTTCCATGCCTTACAATTTGGTTGTCATTTTGATGCATGGTATTGTGTATTGGTAATTGTTCGTATACAGGGAAATCCATGCTTTATTTTTTGAAAATAAGAGCATTCATTTGTTTTGAAGATATAGCGATTCATGTTTACTATTAAGGTATTTAACTAAGAAAATGAGGAACAATAATATTCAAGACAAATTTAGGAATCATATGTTAGGTCTGTTTTAATCTAAAAATGGTTGTATTTTTAGAAAATTAAAAATGAAATCCATAAATTATTATCCTAAAACTAGTTTTTTTTTTTTCTTTCCAATGAATTGTTGATTTCAAAGCATCATCACCTGAAAGCTTAAAATTTAAGCCACAGGTATGGTATTTAAAATAAAGGGTGCATCCTATCCTGTTAAAGTTATTTCTATTTGCACTATGGATGTGATCTATATCCAAAAGCATATGTTTGTTTTAGCAAAGTTTCAACAGATATTGATATGACACTATAATATTCCACTTCAGGGGAAACTGAAATGCACACAGCAATAGAGGCTCCTCAAATAGAGGATGGTAGTCCTCAGATAGTAGATAATGGACTTCATATGGCTGATGGTAGACCACAAATCTCAGATGCTATGGCTTTATCATCCCTGAACCAGAATCAAAGCAAAGAGGTCTGCCATCTACTTTGTTGTCTTATCTGTTGTGATTCTTGATTCTCTTTTAAATACTAAATTTGTGGTTTTTATGGAAGTCTGCACGTCTGGAGGAAGAACCCAAAAAAAATCAATGCTTTTCGCTCCTAAATGTTGTTGGAGTATTCGTCTCAGGTGTTCTTGGTGCTCTGAGTGCCATTTCTGGTCAGGACAGGGCTGCCATCGAGACTAAATTACAGTCTGTAAGTTTTTCTGGGTGAATTATACATTCAGCTTACAGGAGCTTCATCCCATTTTATCCTTGATTCCTACAATAAATCTCAAGAATAACTAAATCTTGATATTTTCAAAGAATGCTGTTTTTTTTTTTTTGTGAGACCTGTAGTTGCAGTTAGTAGTAGGTGTTTTTGTCACAATTTTAGGCTTGATTATATAACTTGCTAGGATGACTGTAGATGCAATCCACATTGGAGGACAAAGAAGCTTCAATCATGATGCTCAAGAAGAACTTCGAGGACAGGATGTCAAATGAACAGGGAGAACATAGAAGACAGATTAAAAAACGGAAGGAAGAGGAGTATACCTTGTTAAAGCAGTTGGCTTCTGCAAATGCCACCATATCATCCTTGGGACAAGAGCTGCAAAGCGAGAAATGGTTAGTTGAAGATCTTAAAGTGCAATTAGATCAGGTCCAAAATTGTCTCTTGCAAGCCAACGAAGAGAAGAATTCTCTTGAACGAAAGATCAAGGATAAGATGGACAACATTGATTTCTTACAAGATAGGGTAACCCTGCTTGGCTTCGAGATAAAGGACAAGGAAAAACACATAGAAGCACTGAATACTTCACTTTGTGGAAAGGAATTGGAATGCAAGAACTTAAAGTCTTCCCTGGATGAAATTAAGAATGATCACAAAAATGCAACTTCTTCTGTGAAGCAGCTAACTGCAGAGATTCTGCAGATTAAACAAGAGCTTGATGCAAAGAATCATTTGGTTAGCGATTTCACAGGAAAACTTCAGTCACTAGTAACAGAAAAAGATGATATCAACAAAAGGTTATGTACCCTTCAGAATGCTTATGATAAACTGAAATTGACTTCTGCAAAGAAAGCAGATTCAGATTTGGAGCTCTTGTCCAAGAAAAGTGATGAAATACGATGGCTTGAGCAGCAACTTGGGGATGCTTTGGATGAAGTGAAAAAGAATCACGCATCAATTTCGAACTTGAATAAAGAAAAGGACAGATTTAAGGTTGTGCTGGAAGAAGAGACGAGCAAGATTACAGATATGCAGAATGAGCTCTGCAACACCCAGAAGAGTTTAGAAGATTCTAAGCTTGAGGCATCTAGCTTGTCAAATCAGCTCGGGGAATCTGAAAGAAAGTTTGAGCTACTTGAAGTGGAGTGGTCAAGAATGCAGGAAGACTTTTCTGAGAGACAAAAGTCCCTGATTACCACTTTGGATGAGGCGAAATCTGCTAAAGCGCTGTTGACCGATGAGCTTGGCTTGGTAACAAGCATACGGGATGAAGCACAGCAAGTGCTGTCAACCACATCTGCTGAACTGAAAACTGCCATCGAAGCCCAAGAAGGCTTGCAGAAGGAGTTGCTGGAGGTGTACCAAAAAGCAGAGGCTGCATCACACGACCTTTGGGAGGAAATGCAGATGGTGGGCACACTTAGAAAAAAGTTGGACGCATCTGGAGAAGAAATTGTGAGAGGGTCGGAAGTGAGAAAGACACTCGAAGGAGACATCACAGAAGCAAAGAGGTCACTTGCTGGTCTTGAAGATAGGATCATGACACTGTCAAAAGAACTTGAGTCTGCCAATTCCAGAGCTGCAGGTCTCAAAGAAGAGAAAGAGTTGGTATACAAGTCACTTTTGGAGCAGAAGGACATGGCCAAAGAAGCTCAGGAAAACATAGAGGATGCTCAGAATCTCATTGTTAGACTTGGGGCAGAGAGAAAGAGCTTGCAGAACAGAGCTAAAAAACTTGAAGGGGAATTGGCGATGGCAAAGGGTGAAATATTAAGATTGAGGCGTGGGAGTGGATTAAGAGAAAAGCCCATGAACAAGAATGAGACTACTACTTCAGTTTCAAGAAAGAACCATGGAAGGAAGAAGAGGGGAGGAAAGGCACAAGAATCTTCTCAACAGTGAGAACTGCCATTTGCCGAGCCGAAATCCTGCACTCGTTCATGTGATGTGGGCTTTTTCTATCAAGTTCAAATGCAAAGATTTCTTCCAACAAATCATATCTTCCCGTAAATATGTTTCAGCAGAGTACTTTGGAATGGTGAAACTCAGAAAGTTTTCACTGATGCCTGTGAATTGATGTGTTTTGGTATACTTTTGATATAGAAAATATAAATCTTCCATGTAGTTTCCTACATTAGACTGTTTTGGTTGCTGATTCTAATATTTGAGATTTGTCGAACCTGACAAATTTCATCTCAGAAGAAACTCGTTGACAAGCACTAGAATCATCATCACACTATCTCTCCCTCTTCAAATAGATCGTCATAAGAAACTGGTACACGGATTCTGTTCAAAACAGATACGCGTTCTTCTTTAGAATTTTTAGGCTGCATGTCTGTTAAATTGGCTTGGTCTTCCTTGTCTCTAGACGCATTAGTTGTAAACGTTTCTTTGGCACTTTCTGTGATATTTCTGTTATTATGTCTTCTGAATTGTTTCTGTAGATAAACAAATTAAAATGATTAAATGAAAGTATAAAAGCACAAGTACCAACTGTAACATTACAACAAGAGATTGTATAATTTGTTTGATAAGAAGACTAATGTCATTTCACTTGCAGCATGAAAGAAAGAAAAACAAGTTAATTGACAGGAATTGCTGGATGTTGTACATACCTCAAACTCCTTTCCCTTCTGCATTATTTCCTTGTAAGCTTTTGGATCACGTGTCTTAAGAATATTCCACAAAACACCACCAGCAAATCGAGCTCGCCTACCATCCACAGTCTGTTGGCCACCACATGCTTGAATGGCATCCACCTGCAACATAAGAATTCAGTACAAGGATCAAAACAAACATGCAAACAGAGTGCAGAAGCATTACACCAGTTATCATAAAGTGTGATTCATCGGTTGGTGACTGAAAAAGAGGAGTGATTGCTGAAATGATATTTACATTAGAAAAGGAAGAGGACTGAACTCATCAATTTAAGTTGGACGTTCATATTTTAAAAAATAGAAATTACCTATATATACGTATTCAAAATTGACCAAAAATTCTATGAGGAAAGGAGAGTGTTGGAATCATCTTACATAGGTAAAAAATGAATGATAATCTTACATTGGAGAAAATAAGACCGAACTTCTGTGTTTATATACATGAGTTGCCCTCATCTTTCAAATTATCTTGGCATGACCGTCTATACTATTCTTATAGTAATTCATTAAAAATGTGTTAAATACTACGTAAACAATCACATCTCTATTCCTCATTTCACGAATCACATCTCTATTCCTATTCCCCATGGCTGGACAACATTAAATTTACGCACAAACATATGGATACAATACAATTTTATTTCTTTTCCCACCTATTTTTCCAACCCTTCTATTGTTTTCTATCCAGAAAAATAATATGGAAATTTCACATCTTCCACCATGGTTCATGGCTTACATTTTTTCTCCACAGGACACTCATAATGAGTTCAACAACACTACCAAAACAACCGACGGGTGCATGATTGGAAGCAGTTAAAGACATAGGCTTAAACTAAATCGTGGACATGGACATAATTATTTTTGCTTTATCTCAATAACAACAGAGCTCCCATCTTTTTATGAATGATCAATCAGGTACATGCCCCACAACTTTCAGTCCTCCACTGTTGAATTTGAAGTTTTAGGTTTATAGGTCCTTCGATGGTGTCATTGCATAATCAAACTTATATGATGGCAGTTCATGTTCTTAGTTATTTGTGATGTTATATATCAACTATTTAGAATTGTATATTATAAATCACAGATAAATATTATCAACTACAAAAAACCACTTATCAAATTTATTTGCTTGGTTTTCATGATTTTTCACATGACACTGATCAATAATACCTCCTTGACAAGGTCACGTACAGCAGCTACACCAAGGCAGCCTACAGCATTCCAAATCAAGTATGATTTCTTCTCCTTCAAATGTCTGCACGTGTTTGTAACAAACCTACACAAACTCTTAACTGTCAGAAGAATAACTAGATAAACACCAACAGACAATGTGCATTTATATTTTATTGAAAGCAATCAGCAGTTGGAATGCTGTTGCCATACTAGTCGAAGCTTCCAACAAAATAAAAGCTCTTGAAATCATTGCAAAAGTTTCTATTGATTTATTTAAGTGATCATATGTTGAAGACAAATAAGCACAAACATCACCATTTTTAACTAGACAAACCATGTTAAAGATATCACAAGTGATAGCATGTTTTGGATTGAAATTATAATTAGTTGCCGAAGGATATTATTCCACATTGTTCAAACATTGTAATATTGCAAGGGATTCTCCTTTTTCAAAAAATCAACCAAGGTCCTTCACATACGTAACCACTTATTTCAACCTAGGATATCAAATCAACTACAAGGCCAATAACTAGGATATTGAGATCTTATGTTTGCGAGAATTATAAAATTCAAATATTTGTCTTGGCTATGAATGTAGCTTGAAATTAAAAAACTGGGGACTAAGCTTACCAATGGGTCCCCAAAGCACAAATGCCATTGACTAACTTTCAGATGCAAAATTCCAAGAAAACAAAAAATATAACACCGTCAACATTATATTGAACTAAATTTCCACATACAGTTGCCACTTAATATGTGTCTTGTATACAACATAAAGGTATACTCCAGAGAAGTTATTTTTTGTTGACAATTGTGATTATATGTTCACTAACATTCGAATTCTGGTCAGAATTATAAGTATTGATACACCTAAACAACTGAATCATTGCGTTTGATTAATCCAGAGTAGTTATTGACACTGAGAAGCAAAAACCTAGCAACATGAACAAGTAGGGATGCATTCAAGCATTCGTACATCGTATGTTGGCATCATGCCCCCGATTCATCCTTGGACCAAAAAAAAAACACGATTCATGTAGATCATACAGATTCACGCATAAAGTCGTCGTATGAGTTGAAGAATATGATCAACCAAACAGAGAAATAGTCGAACGAAATCATCAGAACTCCAATCATAAAAATAAAAAAACCGAAAACTCCTACAAAAAAAATCTTAACAACGACCCACCTGTTTATATTAGTGACGTTGAAATCGCCTTCCCCCTTCCCAATTTTCCTGTTCTTGCTCCTCCTCTTCTTCTGATTCCTCCTCCTCTTGGCGTTTCCTCCTGAACCCTCCCCCACACCCTTCGACTCCACTCCACCGCCTCCCGCCACCTTCTCCTCCCCCGCCGGCCCAGCTGGTGGTGGAAGACGAGGGCGCTCGTCTTCCACTATCGACAAGTCGGCAACAAGCATCTCCACGTCCCCGGTGTCTCCATCGACGCACTCACCCTCTTCCTCCTCCTCCTCCTCCTCCTCCTCCCCGTCGTAGAGAACCACCTCCTCCTCTTCCTCCATCGAAACGTTCCGCTTCCACTGGAACGAGGAGGGTTTACCGGCACCAAAAGAGCATCGTTTTTACACAAAAGTTGTAATATATGGGGATTTTACATTGTACATCCTTGTAAAAGTTGATAATTGTGGTGGGTTTGTGTTCTGAAAAAATGAAAATTTAAATTTTTTATGATTAAAATTTTAAAATATTTTTTAAAAAAATTAAATATAATTTTTTTAAATTTATGAAAATTTTTATTAAAGAAAATACAAATAGTTTTATGAAATTTTTTATATTCAGATTTTTAATACTTCAATAATAAATTTTAAAAAAAAAATTCTTTTTATTGATTTCGTACAAACCCTTATTAATTTAAATCCTTTAAATATAATATTTTGTAATATACCCTTGAAAATTTGAAAACCATATACTTATAATACCGTCATACATAACTATTTTTTCATATTTTTAAAAATATTTAATATGATATTATACTTCAAATGGGATTTTAATGGCATATACACTATTCATAACTTAAAAAAAAGATATCAAGCAAAAAAAAACTCAAATCAAACCTATAACAATAGTTAAACTAAATATTGTATTTGTTTTCAACTTCAGTTGTTCTTGTATTATAGTTTGAGTTGATTGAAGTTGTTAATTATTACTGAAGTTATGTTTGTTTGAGATAATGTACAGTGCACCCTTGTTTGTTAAAAATTTCATCAATTTTAATGACATATAGGGGGTTTATGTCTTTTGAAAATCAATATAAAAAACCTACAAATTTTTTTATTATTAAAATATTAAAAATCTAAAATATTTTACTTTTTTTAAAAATTAAATATAAATTTTCCTAAATTTCATAAGGTACATAAATGGTCTTATAAAATTTTTTATTTTTAGATTTTTAATATTTTAACAATGAAAAACTTTTTAGAATTTTTTTTTCATTAATTTTCAAAAAAATACAAACCCTCCTTAGTAAAGATCATTGGAGTTTTGTAAATAAACAGAAGCAAAGAATAACATCTTACAGACAACTTTTAAAAAAAAGATCACTAAACGGAAAAATCTTTGTGTTTAACTTTAATTTCTTCCAATTCTATAAATACATAAAGGAGTAAACTGAAAGTATTTGTTGATTATAAATATAAATTTTGTTTGTTTATTATTTGTTGATTATAAAGTGAAAGTATAAATTTTATATGATAAATTTTTTTATTTATTGATTTTTTGTAGGCTGAAAAACTAAGCTTCGTTTCCAAAATCTTTCTCCCGACCTCAAACAAACTGCCTACAACATCGTTACCAAGAATATAATAACGCAAGAAGATATACTAACAAGTAATGACAAGCAATCTTTGCAATATTCTGATAAAAATTACATGAACAGCCTACAACATGCCTCCTAAAATATCTACACCTTAAGCCATACAGGGTTGGAATTTAATATGATATCTGAATTCATTAGAATTTATCCTGTCACGACCTCAAACAAACTGCAAAGAAATGGCATGCCAAGCTAGTCAAACTATCTGAATTCATTAGAATCAAGCTTGCCTCTATTTTATTGCTAAATAATCAAGCTTCCAGTTTCATCTTTTACCACACAAACCAGAGCAATTCCATAACTGTTCTTACGAACACAGATCAAATAGAAATTAAAACGTTCAATCACTCCCCCAGATGAAAGTAATCTCTTTTTTGACGAAAATACCAAAAGAACGAATATTTCATACTCTCATAAGCCTCTTTGTACATATCCACCAATTTCGATCCAATGCAATGCCCTTCCTGTACTTCTCCCAATCGATTGGCACTGGCTCCTGTACAATAAAATTTCCCTTCATAAACTTTTTTTAATAAAAAAAAGGAAAGAGAGACTTGATAATCAAGAGAAACCCCTCCAATCTCCTTCGATCTGAAAACACCAGATCCCTGGAATCGACGTGTTTACGACGAGTACCATACTGTACTTGGTCGGAGACGATCATCTTAGCCATCCCATCCCAGTCCAACTTCGTCACCGCCTTCGTTGCCGCTTCTGCCCTACCTTGCCGCTCATTGCGGCGAAGATTGCGACTTCTACCGTAGGCGTGGAAGAGGCCTGGGTCGGAGGTTCACCTCATCTTCGCCGCGATGATTTTTATTTTTTTAATAAATAAATTTTATCTTAAATATAAAATCTATATGTACATTTTATTTCTTGTAAGTTATAGAAAAGAACTATATAAATTATGCTATTAATGATTACACATGCACGATAAAATTTTCATTTAAAAATTGATCCGAATTTTGTTGTTACGATATTATCCATGTTGTATTGGATTGTGCTTGGTCTTTTTGACTGATGACGTAGTTACGATTCATTTAAGTTTGCGTTGAATTGTGTCGATATAACGTGTTTAATTTTTTAATTTTTATTTTTATTTTATTAAAAATTAATATAACTTTAATATAATTTTTATATAAAAAATAATTAAAAGTAGAATTCAAAGTCACAATTATGTGTCATTTTTTGATAAATTCAAACTATCAAACTATACATAATGTATATAATTTAATAAAAGTATATTAAAAAAATACAAATTTTTGAAAATTATAAAATTATTTTCTTATTGTGCAAAGCAAGTTACGTCTGACACGTAAACACTGAAATGCAACTTAGGTACAATCTATAAACTAATCGATTAATAATATGACTTGACCATGTTGTATTATACTAATCTAAATGGATATAACCCAGTTGACACATTTGCTATTTTGTCGATTTTCAACCATTTATTTTGCAATCAAAATATCTTAAAGAATATAAATCAGGTGAAATTTTAACACACATTAGGTCATACCTTTGATTAACCAATTATGTAATTAAATTAAATATTTATGATAAAATAAGAAGAAACACCTTTAGGGATCTTTTTCTTTCTTGAAAAATTGACAAAATAATACAAGAGTTTCTTTACTTGTAGGTCATATAAGACCAGGGAGAGATCACCTATACAATATTCACTCTTGGTGCAATCAAATTTTTTTGATGATAATATTAGTAATAATAATTTTGCTTGATTTTGAACCCAACGCATCCATCCTTCTTTACCACGGAGAGTAAGGTCAACTACAACCGATGTCGCAAACAAAATTAAGGTCATAAATGAAAGTAAATAATGACCTTGATTTAGTAGTTTTAACTACTAGTGATTAGGTTCTCTTCCTGATCTCAAAGGAAAACAAATTCTAACTTTTTAGAATAATAAGGGGAACAATGTAGTTAATAGTTTACTTGTAAGAGAAGTAGTTTTAAATTTAACTCTAACCAAACATGCCATCACCCTGAAAAAAAACCAAACTTGTTACACCTCAATAAAAAATTAGATCTATGAAAGATTTTTAAACCAAATATGTATCACCAAACATAACACTATCGACAAACCGATTCTGACGATTTTATCTTCACTATAATGGTGGAAAAGTAGGTGAGCAACAACACTTCCAGCAAGGATCGTAATGATCTCTGTAGGCCTGGAAAGGTGTGTCCCCCATATCAATTGCATTGGCTCACCTTCTGCAACCCACGTTAAGTATTACAATCTGTAATATTCACTGCCAATAAGAAGAAATATAATCGAGAATGTAGCTTGACAATATGAATCAAGTCATCTCATCAAGTCTTTATGAATGGGAGAAAGCCCACCTGCGGTCCTGCGCAAACCACCCTAAGCTGCAAAGTTCAATCAATACATTAAATTTTACAAATTCTCTCCAAACACATTTAACTAAACACTTCAAAGAGAGATGGTAGGATTCAGTCAGAAATGCTTCTCGCGTGGATGAAACTGCACAAATGATGAAATCATTTACACGACGTACAACGAAATAAGGCCTGCTACAGTATCGACAAGCTTGCCCAGATCAGTCATCACCTCTTTCCCATCTATTAACCGTCACTCCCGAGTTTGGGTACTGCCTTTTGCCATACAAAATGCCACAATTTTGCTGCCCCAAGAGGAGCACAGGTAAAAGCCAAAGCAATCATCAATCACCCGGAAAGTGTGGTACCTCGATCAATCATCCAAGATGCAAGAACTAGTAACGAGCCCAGAATCCTGTTATTGTACAGTGTACCTACCCAAAAGGATTTCCACTTGCACGGGCAAAATAATTGGAGGCACCTTGTTGGGAATTACTGGAATTCAGATTTTGATTCATTCCCGGTGTACCAAAAGCAAATTGCTGATTGCCAGCATTTCCAATCGCTTGGGTCCTGCAGGGAAGAAAGATGCTTCATGAATAGTGTACACAAGAGATAAAATACATAACTTGGAAGAACTTCACATGCTTATTAAAAAACTGAACATTCTGATATTAAGGGGATTTGTTACATCCAGAAGATAGGACAATGCTCCAATAAAGCGTTTTATTTAATAAAATTAGCATAATTGCAGAGATTGTTTATAATACATAAAAAAGAAGAAAGAAATTAGTAAAAACTATACAAATATGTTCTCCATTTGAAGAGAATGCAATCTTCTAGAGTTGTGGTACGGAGTCACTAAGTATCAAATCAACTTTATCCAGTGTCCATACAACTGAAGAAGTCCTCCAGAATTGATAATTTTAACCCAATGTTATCCTCGTCATATTTAGTTGTCAAGTCTTCGTAAAGTCTCTAGAGTACTTGAAAAGCACCATAAGGCTCCAATTATTGAATGTATATTACAATAATATGCAAATAGTGGAACGAAAGTTCCTCAAATTTTCACATATTTATTATTTTTTCTGGACACTTTCAAATGAAGTTAAATATGGTCATGATGCAACAACAAAAACAAGAATTTACCCCATGGGAAACGTGTTTCCAGTTGTCTGCTGTCCCATATTATTTTGAATTTGTGGCATGTATCCACCTAGAAGTTTTTTACATAATGTTAGTATTGTTTTTTAACCAAAATAACATCAGGAAAATTAAGCGTTTTTTTCTACCAGAAGCTGCTGCCAATGGATTAGATAGCTGCTGTTGGGGCATCCACTGAGGTGTAGGGCCTAAGCTTGAAGCACGAAGTATGCCTTGAGGGCCGCCATTGCTTGGTAGAGCTCCTTGCAATGGTGCCATAGATGGGAACTGCAAATTAAAGCAACTGTTTCAAGTTGTGGATCATTTCAACAGTAAATATCTAACCGGCAAGCTTCAACAACCATAAAAAAAAGCAAATCATACATACAATTATTCTTGAAAAACCCTTTTTTTGTAGAATTTGGAAAAACCATAGGGGCTATTTGTTTACATGATTTGGTTTTTCGTTTTTTTTTTCATAAACCAATTAGTAAGTTGCATCTAGTTTTTTTCAAGGGTATGGAAAAACCATTGTTTATTGAAAGGAAACTCATTCTTTGAATTTTTTTCACCCATATAAAAGTTCCTCAGTTGTGCGTCCAGGGAGATAAAGAAAAAAGCTTGTCCCCTGTTTGTAAAAAACTGGTTTAAGAAATTAGAAAAAAATGTTGGGTGGTTTAAAAACCACCAAACAAACATGCCCTTAAACAGGTTTTTTTGGTAAATGACAGGCCCTTAGAAATGTTGTAACCCATAAGAGTACGAAATGATTATAGCTTGTGCAGCAAAGCTTATTATTTCCTTCAGAAAATACTTTCCACCATATACCAAAAAATGTTATTTATGCAACATTAGCATACTTCTCGTAAACTTGAATTTCCATCAGAATACTAAATTTCTTACTGTTGCAGCATGAACTAGAGTTGGTTCACTGGAAAGTTCAAATGGATTGGCTGATTTTGATTGATACGAAAAAGATGGTGCTGCCTGCTGTGAAGACAAAAATAAACAGCTCATGTTTGAGAAAATCAAAGTGAACAAGATACTTCACAGGTAAAGAAAGAAATACTCATAAGAATCAAGATACCAACCAATACTGCAGCAGGATATTGCATGGCAAAACCCATTCCATAATGTGGGCGTGCTTGCCAATTTGGAGCACCACCGTGTCCCATGGAATAACTTGAAGTAAAAAGATCCTGCACTTAGAGTCAAAATTCACAGATTAGATGGGTAAGATAACAAAAAAGCAACAGCATATGATGATGTAATGTCTCTTTTACAGCTGGTAGTTCTTTTCTTTCATTAGATTTGGCTTCTGCACTTCGAACTTGTGATGACATTCCAGCATCTTGCTCAAAATGGGGTAGGATTGAAATTTGAGATATTTGTCCAGCTGAAGCAGTTGAAGTCCTCGTACCATTTGGTGCAGCAGTAGCACCCCACGGCTGTAAGAGAAATATGGTTACCATTGGTTATTCACATTATTAACAAAATCAAAAGCTCAGAATTTCGTAAACTAATATACCTGACTGTTTGTACTAACACTGAGTGAAGTGGACTGTGGAGCAATAGATTGTGGAACCACAGACTTATCAGCAACTGAAAACAAAGGATTTTCATTTTTCTGTGAGGCAGGCCATTGAGTGGTAGTATTGGATGTACTGGGACTAGTAGCAGGAAAGCCTGTGAGATTGCCAACGGTGCTGGAACTTGCAGGTGCATACAACTCTGCTAGACCAGAGTCTAGTAGTTTTGAATTTGTTACTGGTGTTGGATTTTGGCATGCTGCATTGTCAAAAGATGCCCAATCTCCACTGTCAACTGGTGGAGCTGCTGCTTTTGGATCGGACTGTTCTTTGGGTGCAGAAACGGGATTTTCAAAATCTGCACCTAAGTCAATTAAACTTCCTGTTGCTACAATCTTTACATCAGAAGCTGCAGCTGTTACATTCTTTGCTTCTGGAGCTGGTGCTACACTCTTTACTTCAGGTGGACTCCCACTTGCAGGACTTGATGATGGAGTTCTCTGGAATAGAAGTATGAAATGTGAGTTTATAAATCTAAGCAGCAAGAAGATCAAGTTTCATGAAGAATTAACTACATTTATGCTACGTTATTGGAGATATTAAAAGCCAAAAGGGGTATTGAAGAAGCAGCAAGAAGATCATGTGGCATGCCCAGTTTAATATGGAATATACGATCTGTACTTTATTATTTCACTTTACTGAACATCTCCATAATTACAGAGACTAGACTTTTAAAAAATCTATACTTACATCCCTCTTGTACTTGTAAGAAAAATGAATTTGATAGCCCGATTCTACTTTTCTTCTCACTCATGTAGAACAGCAGTATAACTCAGATCACATTTCAATATAACACAAACAAAAATATCTAGAAATCCAATTGTATCCTCCAATGAAGGAGCAACTAACTTCACCCTATAACTCATCAATACAACTAATCCTAATTCTCTCCATTAAAGTAGGGCAGCAAGATTGGCAAGCAGCCATCTCCTTAGAAGCTTCAGTTAAGAAGGTCCAAAACAGAAGCAGACACATCCCTAGCATATAGTCAATAGATGTGTGTGTTTTCCCAAAGAAATTAGTACCATATAAACAATGCAAAACAGGTCATTCATCACAAAATATAACAGAATAATTAATTCCTATCAAACAAGCCTGTTCAATCCTTGAGGAAATTAAATTTAAAACTAGTTTGCATGCTCAAATACAAGAAACGGCAGAATAAAATAAATGGCACGAAATAATTAATACAATTATCAGAAAATAGTGAAACTGAGATGTCACCATAATATTAATATATTATGATATTATCTTCAAAAGGGCAATCACCCATCTGTTGTATTCGATTTACTTGATATTATTACTAGCGAACAAAATCTCAAAACTTAAACTCCAATATCATGTTGAAACACAAGAAATTGAGACTAGATAGAGAGAGCAAACACATCATAAGCAATGTAAAACTAAACCCACTTACAATACATAACACTATTTGACATCTCTTTATTCATAGACTCTAACACTAGCAATATTATAAGTCTTTTTTGCAACTCAATAAACAAGTCATATTCACACCATTTAACCATTATGTAGAAAAAGTTGAGAAGCTCCTTCATTCACGCTTGGAACAAAAATAAGCTCTGATAATATAGTGATAATATGACTCTATGGTGCACCACAAGGTATTTTTTCAGGATTTTATATTGACAAAAAATCAGCAAAAACCTTTTCACATTTCCAAATTCTGATACTATTTACACACCAGCCAAGTTAAATAAAAAGGATGATCTATATAGAAAGCGAAGCATGGATGTATTCGTAAGTCAGCAATGAAATATTAAAATGCTTAATCAAAATGAAACAATTATTTTACTTTATCAGAGAATTAAAACAAAATGAAAATGATAGCTGCCGTCTTGGAGTAACACTGTATTTACTAAACTTACCACAACACAGACATTTACCTGTGCTTGTGGAGGAGCCTCAATGACCCTCCTAGCATTTGATTTTGGAGGTTCTTCCATTTGCATAGCTGGAGCATCCTCTCCCACAATATCTCTAACTGGATGAACAATTGGAGGATTAGAGACATCAATGTCCTGACTGCTTGGAGACCTTCCACCAGTCCTGGATGTTCCATCTGAAGACCTACGTTCTTCAAATCTTACAGTCTGGTTTCCTTTTCCAATGTTATCATCACGACGTTTATCATCAACCATTTCAAATCGGCCTGGACTTCTATAGTCACCTTGTTCATATCCAGGACTTCTTCTTTGTTCGTAACTGTTCCTAGAATTCCTTTGATCATAAGAATCACCATATGAAGGGCTC